>CAJUYH010001171.1:0-27505 GCA_910591685.1 Galerucella tenella
TATATGGATTTATTGATTGGTAAATGAACGGGCAAATCTTTGCACCGTAACGAAAACCGGATGCACTGCACAACAGCCATAGCATGTACCCATATATCTGTATCTATTTATAGAATATAGATTTATTTTTGTTTGTGCATTCTGCAGTTATTCTATGTTTTACTGCACGGTGCCTTATATTGTAATAAACTGTTTCATTACAAAGACAAAAGTACTTTTGGTTTGCAATATAGAGAAAACAAAACAATTTTCACAGTGATTCTATCTAATTTTTTTTTGTATATATATTTATATATATACTTATCTATGTGCTTGGCAGTATTCCCAAATTATATGTAAATATATAGGCTAAATTTGTTTCCATTGTCTTATTAATTACGCACAGTCAATATCTACTTTTTCATTCATCTCAATTATATTTTATTTATTCGCCTATATAGAGAAGTATTTTTTATTTTATCGTGTATCAATTTTTCTGTATTTGACAAAGGGGGAATAGTTATGGAATCTGGTTTTTCTACAGTTTGTTAATCACCGCCAAACATATATATATATATATATATATATATATATATGTTCAATCTTATCATATATTGTTATCGCTGTTAATGATGGTATAGGGGAAATGCTGTAGGTTCAATTATCAATCTGTCCTTCGTTGCATTGTTAAACACGCTCACAGTAATGATGTGACATTCACTATGCAATATGTGTATATACGTATATATATGTGTGTATTACATAGTATATTTTTTTTTAATGATTCCACAAATAAGACATGTGTCAGTAATTAAAGTCTTAAAGATAGTCGGACATTTATTATTGTATGTATATACTTCATATAAATATATAATACATAATAATTTTATATCAATGTCTACAATGTAATGCGTGACAAAGTAAATTTTTGACAATAAATAAAAAAATATCACGGATATTGTAAAGAAATTACTCAATTTGCCTATAAGTACGTTACAGCATTGAATTATTTGCAAATGATATTAATCTAGACATGATTAAAAAATATTTCTTCAATATTTTATAGTTTAATTTTGTGTACTGGAAATGAAAAATTTCATTGTTATATTCAGTATACACACGTATATACATCCTACATTTAGATAACCATATACTGAGATAATTTCATTTCACACTGTTCAACACAAAGTACCATATAATGGGGTCCACTGTACTATGTCTGACCATAATTGGTTGAATTAACTGCACAAAATAGTCAACCGAACTCTATAATACATATATATATATCTGTGCTCAGACAGTTTGGTGAAGAAAATTGGAAGTTATAGTAGAAAGCAGATAGCCATGCACTTACTCTGCCTGTCGTGTTTGATGAACGAAGTGAGGGAAACATTTATAGTATGAAGGATAGAGTGGAGAAAGAGAAGAGAGAGAAAGAGATGGATACAAATTATAGTGGGGAAAAGAGGGAAAGAGTGAGAGAGTGATGCACAAGATTTATTAATATTGCGATGTCAACGCTATACCATGGGACTTTGTTAAGTTCTTTACCTTTCATCTTCGCCGTCTGCTGACACGAGTTATATAGCTATTTTAATTGATAGGAGAAATTTATATGAGTTGAAAAAATTTGCCGATATTGCCACTGGTGTTAGATTATACCGCACAATCAAATATAAATATATACATATATGTATATATATTTATATAGGTATATCATTTTTGAATATAAATATTGTGTATGTATGAGTTAATGTTGTTGTATTTTGGCCAATGAGACTGAGAGCAATTTTATGCAGGAGTTCTGCAGTAATTTCATAGTAATCAACTGATCATAGTGAAATTATTATTTTCCGTGTAAATATGAGTACGTGTACACATTTTATTTTGTTGCGTATGTCTGAGTTATTTGAGAGTGTAGACGGACATACAGATTGTGCATGCTGTAGTAAAATATAAAGTGCAATAAAATTTTTGTTTTGTCTTTACGACATTATACCGTCTATCGCTTTTTATGGAATGCATAGGTATTGCGAGAACAAAGAGGATGATGTAAATATCCTTGAAAAATTCAAAAACACTGCATAGATTATTGAAAATATGACATAGAAAAATATCACGTTTATCTCAATATGTATTCTTGTTTCGCTCTTTTTTTTCTCTCTCTCTCTCACCCTCTTTCATAGCATACTGTCCCTCACTTATATCATTACCCTCGTTCAGTCGTTTTTTCTGCACGTTCATCCACCAATACAATATAAACGATATCTATATCGTATAGAAGCAACCATGTTCAAGCTGAGGTTGGGTTAGGTGCAGGTAACAAAATGGTCGGCAACCGCTACCAAGAATCGACGTATCGATTCTTGATTTGCGACGGCCCACTTTGCGGCCTTCAACACATTTGAACTTACTTCATCACACCGCACCATACACCACCATTATACCTACCAAAAATTATATTCAATAATATGAAAATAATAATATATTCGATTATTAATTTCATGAAATTATTTATATACAAAATTTTTTATATTCTTCCACTTGTATTTCATTTTTTTTAACATTCTATTATTCTATTTATGCTACATAAACATTTTTCATGTAGCTTTACAAGATTTCTTCACTAATTCTACCACATAACCGTTTGTTAACATCTCACGTTTCAAAAATTCAATATTAAATTACTCTATTGACGCGTTTCATTTGTGAAAATGAAGACAGCATAAAAGGTGATATCAGCTACATGTATGTGGATAGTATTTCATTGTGAACTTTTGGTTGAATTTAGCACTATACGATCAATTGCCTTTACAATGTAACATATACGTATGTAATTCCATTCTGCAGGAGAAAAAAAAAAGGGATATGTGGTCTTAACCATGGACTTTGTAGCGAGTTTAAGTGAACGACGTCTACTCTCAATACCACCACGTGATATACAATGAATTTTCACTTTATTCTCATTTCCTAAAAAATAAGAAAAATTATAGATAATCTACTTAAATTATTAATTCTTGTTTATTTTTTTTTTGATAAACCATCTTTAATTAATTGTTCCTCTTTTTTTTTTCTGTCTCATTCACAATATTGTTTATTCATCATCATAAACATGTTCATGAATCGACATGAACGTGTAATTAACAAATGAAAAAAATAAATAACAAAATACTATGAGTGAATATTTCTGAGAAAATGCATTATGTTTAGCACTTCGGAAAAGTTGATATAAAATATATATTTATATATACGTATGCTTACAACGCCTACATATAATATACATGTATATATGTATAAAGAGACATTGGTAACCGAGGACAAGGACCCCACGTCGACGGAAGCGTTTCATGTGAATGGGGATCGAGTTTCTAGTTTCCTGCGTTATATGTACATATATGTATAAAACCACCATGTACGATTGCAGTGCACGATCGAAAAGCGTGCGAGAGTATATAACGCCCTTGTTGCGCGCGACGCGAATATATTCTACAGCGGTATGCGAGATCCTCCAACTGCCAACTACACCCCGGACCTTTCCCAACTCTGTTCATGTAGAGAATCAAATGTGCGCGCGCAAAATATCTTCTGAAATTGAATTTAAAAAAAAATAAATGTGCAATATAACGCGCAATTTATCACAAAAATATTACACACGGAATAATTATCATATCAACATATAGAATAAATGTTTATATATATATATATATATATATATATATAAATACTGATGAACGTTAGAAAATGTGTAAATGCAGAATGTTCACGTTTCACTTAATGCAATATTGTTTGTCCATAGATAATGTTGAAAATTATTTTTTCAATAATCGATAATTCACAGACGGCAAATGTAAAAATATTTTATCTTGTACGGCATTTTGTTTTATTGATGCATAGGAAAAAAAAGAAAAAAAAAACATAGAAGGAAAATGCAAAACGTTTGATGAATTCAACATTAAAAGTTGTGAATGCAATATTTGAGATGATTCAGCGTCGCAGTCGTAGTCGGTTGTCCAGGCAACGTTCAAGAGCGGTCGATGGTTCTTGTTATCATTCTATTTCTCTCTTCTCTGTCTCTGCTTCCTTGTCGTTGTGTCCTCACTGATGCGCCGGCGTCCGGGGAAACAGGCGTGGCGCGCGCGGGAGAAATAACCTATACATATATACATTCTATATATAGCCGAATATAAATAAATGAAAAAAGGGGTAAAAAAATTAACATATATTATTCGTAAATGCACCGTGAAATGCAACTGCATGATAATATAAAAAAAAAATATTGAGGCTATATCCGACAACTCTGATTTGACCTAGTACAGCATTAACTGTACACACGATATAAATTAACGAGAGTCACTCGGTTGTGGCATATCAATTCTCTTCTATTCATTCTTTTATTCATTGCTACTACTACTACTATCATTATTATTATTATTATTTTTAATAATAATAAATACATCGTTAAACAGCCTGCAATTAATAAAAATTTTATGACCGACATTAATTCCACTTGTATTTGTGTGAATAATTGTAATATGAAAAAAAAAAACAAAAAAAATGACGAGAAAAGCGACAAAACCAGTGAGGAAAAAAATTCCTTGCGCGAATTTAATCAATTTGAAATCGGTCGAGACGCAGAACGTCTTATTGCCTCGCATGGGTGTGTCACGCCCGGGAGTTAAGCCGAAAGAGATCAAGAGTGTCTTTCTCTCACTCTTTCCCTCCCTCACCGCCAGACACACGTTCTTACGCTTTGGTACTTATATATATATATATATATATATATATATATATATATATATATATAAACTATATATAGAGAGAAAGACAGGAACAGCAAGTCGACAGAAAGACGAATCACAGAGAGGAAGGAGACAGAGAGAGAGAAATGGTGATTATTTGCTATGGAATCGGAACAACGAAAATGCCAAAATGGCCCCGGGCTGCTTCCAATACAATTCATCGACGTCCCCGCCATCCTCGCCCATCTCTAGCACCAGACAACTCAAGGATATATATTGAGAAAGCCTATATAGTTCGCGCAGTTGTATAGCAATCGCACGCGCACAGTGGCGCGGCATCCGATCACATCACTGCACGTTGCATTGTTATCACTCTGTCTCATTCTATGGGACATGAAACTATCGACCGGCGGCGGCGGCTGAGAATGTACTGTATGGTACATATGTATACACACCAACGTGTATATATATATATATATAATCCCTCTCTGCTCCAATCTCTCGCCCTTCTTTACTCTACCGGCTTCGCGCGCTCTCCCTACTATAAATTCGCATTGTCTCCCTCATGCACATTTATATTTGCAACCGCACGTGTTGCTTCATCTCACTCATCTCGTCTGGAGTATATTTCTCCTTGTTTACCGAACATCATAGTATATGTAGTGAGTAACGCGCGTTTCAACTTTCGTTTCCACTTTGCGCTCGTGTCCTCTATCTCGCTCTCTCACACTCGCTCACTCTATTAATCTATGTATTGCAACGAACTCTCTCTCTCTCTCTCTCTCTCATTCTCTTTGATGTGACGACGCTTACTACGACGTAGCCACGTGGCGCAGGCGTGGGTTTGTTGGCTTGCCATCTCGCTTACATTCACTTTGCACCAACGTCATTTTATCTTTGTTCTTCTATATGTATACAAGTGAAGCGCTGTCGCCGCTGCCGCCAATGGTGCCGCTGCTCCGATTGTGCGTTCCAACAACTCTGTGTATATATACTTCGGCCAACGGCCGCTGCATTTATTGAACCGATCCCCGCTTGCTCTCTTGGTCTCTCCCCGCCAGTCTGTCCATGGCTCTTTTTTCATCTACTGTGTATGTATACTTCTATACCTGTGCTACCCACTGCCATACACTCGCCCGTACATCCCACTCAGCATGCTTCTCACCGGTCGCAAATACTAGTAAATACTTACTATATTACTACTACTACTACTATGAGTTGTAGTACTACTATTGCCACTACTACTGCTGCTATACATATATATATATATACATTCCTATTTTCCAGTACAAATAATAGGATCAACGTGGATTTTTTTATTTTTTCGTTACAATTGTGTGTATGGATATATATTACTTTTTTATTTATTCTATTATGTGACATATTTTAATACCTCCACTATATATATATGCTATATATCGATAACAGAAAGATACGTGTCAGAGACTCACATTGATATTTCGCTGCGACCAAAATGATTTAATACCAATTCATATTGTATATTTGATATTATGTAAAAATGAAGATACAGAGGAAAAATTAATTTTTAAAAATAGTTTATTGTTTTTCATTATCATTGCATTTTTACTATTCTATTCTGGCTGTCATTATTGCGAAGAAAAGTTTCTTGACGTAAAATGGTTGTTTGGTTTAATATTTCACGTATTGTCAATAATGATTGAAAAATGTTTGTTCATAAAGCATCATGAACTCTCTAACTTTGCTGTAGTTTATTGTGTAAGTCGTACGTGAACTTTGTGAACAATCAAATAAAATAATAATATTAATTTATATTTAAGTATTGGTGTGTGCTGATGCAACACTCGTGGACCATTGTATCACAGTCAGTTATATTAAATGGCCAGATATAATATGAAAAACCGATAACGCACATGCACACATATAATACACACGTGTGTATTATATTTTTTTTGTGAGTGTACTGGTTACGGTCACCACACGTTGGCAAATATTTATCTAGGCGATCAAACATACTATATACATGATTACAATATGAATTGAATTTTTATTTTAATCAGAAATAAATGCAGTGACGTTATAACGATAAAATTTATGGTGCAATATTTGGTTTGGACACATTTATGCTTGTTATATCGATGTAATCGCATATAACAAAGTGAATATATCAAATACATATATATATATATATATATATATAAATACAACAATTAGTCCAAAGAATTTTTTTTATTTGTTCATTACCTTTCATTCTTATTATTTTCATTCATACATGATGTTATTCAAGTGATAAAATGCAACGACCTCAAGTATCTGTATCCATTAAAATGAACAACACTCAAATATTAAACAATGTATTGTCCCACCATCTCAATTGTACTCAATACATATTGAAATATGTATATGTATATAGCGATAAGTCGCAGTGAAAGAATCGATCGTGAGCTCCGGGAATTCGTTGCTCCTGTGACGTAATGTGACGTCACACGATGAACATTGTTGGGAGTTTCTCGTTTGGGGTATTGCGCGCGCAATATCTATATCCACAGCTCGTTAAAGGTGTATACTTTCATTTGCCGTTAAACCTTAATATTCGCGCCCACCCGTTTCTTTCATCTCTACTTCGCTTATATATTCGCATCGTTCGCATTTTAATGTTAGGACGCCACTCTCTTCCTCACAATATTCAGTATAGCCAAGTGCTACTTGTAAAATTGTATGGATAGATACTCCAGCATTTACAATTTTCCCGGTATACACAACAGAGATGTGACCAGACTAAAATTTATGCGCGTGCGCACAAACAGTATACATTGCACACATTTTATAACTGCGCAGTGTGAAATTCGCATGTGGCTTGAGCCCCTGTTGTCTCATGCGCGCCCTATTTTATATATAACCAAAGCCAGGACCTACGCTACTCCTTTATGTCTCGTTTATTCTGATGAATACATATACAAGTATTTTTATTATATGTATTTATATTTGTATATATATATATATATATATATATATATATATACATTATGTAAATTTTTTTATCTACCTCATCAAACTTTTCCCATGCATCTATTTTTTGTGTTTGTTATTTCTATTTATTTATTTCTTCGCTGTTAATACACAAATGTATTGTAATAATAGGAAAATATATTTAAACTAAATGATAAAAATTAATTGACAAATAGAAATACAACGTTTCAAATTCATTTATAAAATTATTGTGAAAGTAAGAAAAAAAAATCAGAAATTTGTTTAATTTTTTTTAATTTTATTGATAATTGCAATGAATTGCGTTAACTATATATATATATATATATACATGTTTCTTTAAACGTTTGCCTGTGACACCCACACATATCCCCACACGTGGGTGAACGCAATACAACTCATTTTCATTTCGTTTCATCTACTTCTTTATAGCGCAAACGCGACACGCACACATATGCGTATATATATATATATATATATGTATATATTAGCCCGGCCTTCTCCTGTTCGACATAACGTTGCATTGCAAATTGTAACATGCGATCCGATACAAAACAAAGAACAAAACTGAAAAAAAAAAAAAAAGAATACGATGGAATGACTGGCAAAGAAAAGATGAGAAAGGCCTACGCCTTTGTGTCGGCGACGTGGTGGGCCAGCGATGCCGAGTGGTCGGGATAAAATGCGAAAAAGAAAAAAAGAGAGAGACAGTGAGAAAGAGAGTAAAGGGGGCACGCAGTGGTAGGTGGTCGAAGGGTGATGTGAGCCAACGAAGGTTCACAGTCCGGAAGATATAGGTAAAGAAAATTGGTTGAGAATGCAAGAATAAACAACACAAGAGAACAAAACATCAGAGAGAAACGAGAGTGATGAGGCGAAATAAAAAGTTGAAATAACACTCAATGATAATAATAAATGGTTAATGTCAATGGTGAGATCGAATAATATAGAGCTAAAAAAATGTGAGGGTGATATTGTACAAGGTGAAGGTGTCATCGGTCCACCGCCAGGACAAGCTTCATTAGACCCGAAGATGATAGTATAGGATGAAATAAATGGAAGAACATAAAGCGCTAAGAAGAAATAGAAATAGAATCGTCTCGACGGGTCGTCAGACGTCGTGAACCACGATAGTTATATGAACATAGCCATACACACACACACACACACACATATACACATGCATACATATATATACATGGATATATCACCAGAACGAAAGCGAATACGAATGTGAAGAAAACGACGCGCGTGAAGATACGACGACTAAGCGTAACGGCGCGTCCGCGTGAGTTTTGCCTGTATAATAATAAAATGAACAACAACAACTACTACTACTACTACTGCTACTACTACTACTACTACTACACTACTACTACTACTACTACTACCATAAGCGCCAGTAGACGGTGTGTTTTCTCTTGAGTGTTCCGTTGGCCCTGTGCGCTTGTCGCTGATGCTTCTGGTATAGTTGGGGGGCTATATTGCATGTGTATGGGTGTGTGCGTGTGTTCGTTGGTGCGCCTACTCGGCGAATCATACACAACTGTGAAACGCCACGCCGATGAATGCATACATTTGTGTGTGTATATGAGTGTTGGTGAGCTGTGGCGGCGGGAAATGTTCGGGTTAGTACTACGCGAGACTCCATGCGAGGAGTAGCTCTTTGCTGTTGTTTCGTTCAATGCCAGGTGTGTTGTGAGAGAAGAAGACAGCGGGAGAGTGAGTGAGAGAAAAAATTAAATTGCTCGTGATCGTTTGTTTTGTTTACATACAGGATCTTGTCCCGCGTGTAAGCACACTGTCTTTTCATTTTTATATAGACTTATATAAATAAATAGATGCCTGTGTATTTTCAAAATTAGTACTCCTATTTTGATTCGTTTACTTGACATTGGTGTGCCTGCGGTTTTCACCGCAATATATTTTTTCACTCTTGTGAAATTTATTGAGTGCAGTGAATTGTTACAGTTTTAAAGTTGAAATTTAAATAAATAGTATGGAAAATTGATATTTTTATTTGCATTCAATATAAATAAATCAATAAAAATAATAATATACATATAAAAATGCAAAACAGACTGTTTGACGATGCGCAAAATAATTCGATTATTTTTGTGTTTTCATAAGATATATATATATATATATATATATATATATATATATATATGTGTGTGTGTGTGTGTGTGTGTGTGGGTAAGTGCGTTTGCGTGAAAGTGATTGGATGACTAAACATTGTGTGAGTTGTCAAAAGGGACCATCGGAAATTTTCTCAGAAAGGTCCATCAGCAGCCATTGAAACGAGTGGCTTTTTATTATTAGTGTATAATATGCGAGTGTATTTGGTGGGGTTTACTATATTGCGTATGGTTACTCTGTGTGGCCGCGTTTGTTTACCTTCGTGGAATCACATTGGACTAGAGTGTTGATATATATGTGGGTTTGTTGTGTGTATGTATATATGCATACATATGTGGATTTTTTATTGAGGTAATTCAATTTTTACCACATCATTTCTGTTTTGTGACAAACAATTGATAATATATCAACGACGTATTCTGTGTACCAACGTTTTTGATACAATATACTTATACAATTGTGTTGTGATTACGTCCATGTTGATAGCATTTCAAAAAAAAAAAAAAAATATCGAACAATCATGCGTTGTTTTAAAGTATTTTTCGATAATGATTTATCTTCAAACCGACTATATTTCTAAAACTTTTAATTTGAACTATTCCGTAGTTTTTTTCTTCCTCCTTCTCCTCGCTCTTGTATGTACACTTACATATAAACATAGTGAAGATGTTTGTGAGCGCGTGTGTGTGTGTTTGTCAGGATACGCTTATAACGGAATAAATAGTCAGTACGTGTAAATAAGACTCAGGTGAAAAATGATAATTGATAAATAATTTCAATTAATTGACACATTGATAAGTCGAAACTTTGAAGCACATTTATCGTTATATTTATTAGTCTTTCATATATTTGTCATTGTATTGGTATTCGAATTTTAATCCAATACAAATTGATTTTGTTGACTTGTTTGTGATATGATAAATATATATATAAATACACCGGGTGTATTTTATTGGATATGTAAAATTTGTTGTGCGCAGCGTCGTATCAAATATTGTATTTTCTGACGCAACTTTATATTGTGGTTTTGTCATGTTGGCGCTTATTTAAATTTGTTTGATGGTCAAAATAATGGAAAAGTTGAATTTTCTTTTCTATATTTAGCAATGAAAACTTTTAATTCTAATCTCCTAATTAATCATTTATATATATACAATTGATAAATATTTAATTATTCAGAAAATTGTTTGAAATGACAAAATTAATTGATGGGAATGTGTAATGGATGTATTTTCAAGACATCCTCCAATATTCTACATTCTTCGTTTATATTTCCTTTCTTTTTTCTTTTATTAGACGTATTTCACGTTCTATACTCCTGTATATATATGGGTCTATTACCTCTACCGTCTACGAGCCAATATTCTCGATTGCTTGAAATGGAATTGTGACGTTGACGCGTTTGAAGGTCTCCGCATACCCTCCGGGCTATAGAAAAACGTTTTCTCTCCTTCATTTATCGTATTTTTTCCTTTTTCTCCTACAACGACAACGACGACATCATCATTTTTCTCTTTTCTTTTCTAATATTACTTTCCTTCTGAGAGAAAAGAAAATATTTCACGTACTCGAACGTATATATATCCATTCATTCATCCGTCATGAATTAAATGTTAAAATTGGAAAAATATGAAAGTTGATTTCGAAAAAAATATTGATTTTATCTTATTAAAAAAACATTATTAATAATAATAATAATAGTAAAGAAATAAAGATAATGAAGAAGAAGGATGCGAGCTGGGGATGAAATAGGAGGCCAAAAATATGTCTAACGATATAAATCTCAAAAAAATGAAGATGAAAAATTTAACAAGAAAGTTACTTATACGATAAAAGTGACGTTATTTTTAAGTATACCAATCTCACCCTCGCTCTCTCTTCTTAACACTCGCTCTTAATTTTTCCCTCCATTGAAACACATGATAATTACGACTCAATTATCGTTTGCCAAACGTAAAACATCATCGGTGTAATTTTTCTTCGTCTCTTTTGCTTTTAATCCGTCTCTGCCACTTAAAATTCCTCCTAAGCCCTCATCTTAATTCTCATAATTGTCTTAATATCTTTCTCACATCTCATTTGAATATTCATTCAATAATCATTAATTTTGACATTAAAGAATAATACATACACATATATTTATTATTTTACATGAATATATATAAATGCGTGTTCAATGGATAGCCACAAAACGTTTGACCAGGTCTTGAAGTATTAGAATATTGCCATTTCTTCAGATGCATTGTTAAATAAAAATACGAGTGGTGCTTTCGGGTTCTCAAGTGTTGCTTCTCGATTATTCGACGTAATTCGCGTGTCGCATAAATTACAAGTTGTTTCCCTCAGAGGCTATGGCGTGTGGGAGTCGAAGTTGAGATACTTGGGTGTTTGCGAATGGCAAAACAGGAATAACAAGGGCACCATTCAATATACATATATGCATATATATATATATAAAAATTCACATATGAAAAAACATTTATATAAATGTGTATACATTTCTATGTTTCATGAGAGTAAGAATGGATATAAAATCCGATTACCTGTATTAAATACAGTCATAGTGTAATAAAGCTTTATTGTTACTATTATTATTATTTTTTTTTTCGTTCGACAAGGTAATCAGAGACTAAGCGATATAGAGAGATAGAAAAAATGAATGATGAGAGATGTGAACTGGTGTGGAATAAGGATTTTACACATACGCACAAATGTGTATATATATGTAAACAGGATAAGCAACAGTTAACGGCACCTCCTGTCTTCCAAAATAATATTCTATTACAGTCAGGATATTTGGCCAAATTTTTTTTTTTTTTTTTTTTTTTTTAAACTATCTGCGTACATGCTCGTACGCTCTTATACACATACACACACGCACACATTTACTGTTTCTTTCACACACCGACGACAGCATATATTGAAAGACAACATGAAACTTGATTCTCGTCGATATGTAAACGTGCTGTGAGTGCCACACAGTCGTCCTACACAATTTCACTTTATTTATTTATTTTTTTTCTCGACGATGTATTATTTCACTATTATTACAATTATTATTATTATTATTATTATTATTATTTTGTTTTCTATTTATCTGCCTTTTGCTCGCTCACGTCATTCGCCATCTCACATTTCGTGTACGTATATATATATATATATATATAATCAAAACATTGCCCTCTTTTTTAACTGAATCTTTCTCCTTTCATCCACCTGCATTCCGGCGCGAATAAGTCGCTTGTCCATTCGTCGTAACAAGGACCTATCCGCTCGTTTGCGATCTACAGCGGCGCCTTTTGCTACGCGACTCGAGCCATATATATATCTACAGTTTATTCTTGTTAGTCTGTGAATCTGTTGTTGTGGTCCTCATATTCACGGGGACCCACATAATTAATGTTGAATGACTAGAGAGACAAAGAAGTGGGTAAGCGAGCGAGAGGTGTGTGAGCAAGGGAGGGAGAAAGTCGAAAAAGGAGAGGAGACATATAAACGGCAGCGAGAAAGGGGCAATTCACGCAGTGTGGTCCCTGTACACTTATATACATATATATGGTCTGTTGTAATTATGGCAGGGAATACAGGGAACGGAGGTAAAGGGGGAGAAAAAGGAAGATATGCTGTGTGTAGAGAGTAGTCGTATTCGTTGAGGAGCATGCAAGTGGTACTACAAAATGGAAAACCTGCCGCCGTGTGTTGTTTATATATATGCATATATAGTTGAGCAAGTATAGGGCAAATTTTTTATATAGCATACACACGCCATATGTATGCAAGTATGAATTTCGTGAACGATAATTATTAGTAAGGAGGCGGTGCCCACAACAGCATATATATCGCATGTGTGTATGACAACCACGATATTCTCAATCAAAATATCGTTACTATCTGTTTGTATACAATATTAATGACGTATATATGATTAATGTGAATGCAATTGAATTTGTATATTATTTTATTGGGAAGGGCATAAAATAATAGGCGCGTAAATTTATGAATATAAACTTGTTGTTAGACATAATATATACAATGTGCCTCAAAGTTTTACAATTGTCGATGCGCAGTATTTTTATTTTAAATACGAAAAATAATGAAAAGTAGTTGTTATTAAAATATAATATTGAATGTGATTGGAGAATAAAATTGAGTTTTGTAATTTCAGCTGTTTATGTGAATGGATGAATTATACTGATAACTTATATAAGTACACGAGTTGGATATTGTAAGGAATGCCTAGTACGTTTGTTACTGTGTTACAGTTAGCTATGTGTTGTTGATGATTGTGTTGGTGTATTGTAACGAACTGTCGATCGATCCTTTCCGTCGGACCACGTGCATTTATTCATGCATATATGTAAATTGATATATTGTCTGATGCCTCATTTCCGTTGACGCTTTGGCCAAAAAAAAATAATATATATAAATAAAGACAGTATTTTATATGATCGCGGCTGTTGACAAATTTATTCAACGATAGTGTATCTTGGTGGAAGCGAGACAACATGGATTACAGACTTTTATCGAATAACAACAATACTTATCCCACACATCACCGTGAGTATTTAAAAATAATATGAAATTTGTATTATAAAACAATTGTTCTGTTAGATCTTAATCATTATAATATAAACTAAGTTTACGATAATATTTTTATTATTCATTCGAATTTATTTCAGTTAATATATTCTGGAATCCCTCAATTTTTAATAGCTATTGAATATTATCAATTATTCAATCACAATATTTTATTATTGAATATTTATAATGCCAATTAGAATTTTATGTACCAGAAAAAATATAAAAATCGCATAGCCAATTACGCACAATAAATGTCGCACAGGAGTTCACGTAGTTACGAATAATTATGCATTCACATGCACATACACATACCCAACTAGACATGTCATATTTTATTGTTTTTTTTTTCGTTATTAAATTTTTCTTTTATTGTTTATTTCACGTGTATGCCATGTTTACCGCCCCTGGTTTCTTCCCTTGTATATAGCAATCGATGACAATGCACGCACACGAAATAGCTGTCGAATTTCTACTTCACAATACGCACAATGATACACTCGAATTGTATATATATTCGCTTTATAAATATTTATTTCGCATTTATTTCACGAGTGCCTCGTTATCGAAGGCTTGTACTGTAGTGCGTCCGCTCGTCAAGTGTCTTACAAAGGCTGTGCCTTTTGGGATGATGATGATGATGATACCATATACCGAAAATTGCGTATAGATGTACATATTCTGTAACTGTTCAAAATTTTCATTCTCATATTTTTATATATCATTTATATAGAAAAAAAAAGTAAAAATCAAATTCGTGGTAACGAATAATTCCATTTTCCAAAGCACAACGTACTGAGACAGATGTATACAAATACTAAGGGAACATGTGTAGTACGGTGCTTCAATTGCAGTTTAAATTGGCTGAATATATCTAGTAATATAAAATGAATAACGTTTCTGGTTACTTACATACATATTATAAGTTTCATAAATAAATGAGGAAAGAGTTTTATGAGGCATTAATAACAAAATTGATGATATCTAGATGTGGTGGTAATAAAAATAATTATGAATATAGAATAAATGTTTAAATGTTGGTTTATGGTGAGCTGTACAAAACACTTGAGCACAGTTATACCAAAATATTCATCGTTGCATGCTGTACATATTTCAATATTTGTTCATGATAGTTAATTAATTCTCACCAACTTATATCTTTAAAACCATTCCATTATCATTATGGTATTTAATCTAACGACTGTATCTTTAATGTTTACTATTTATTCCAATATTCAAATAATTAGTTATAATTGTTTGGCATGTTTATAGGTATTTTTTGTTTATTAAAGGTGAACGGATCTCCAAATGGTTTATTGAAACGATTCATTAATTGATATATAATGTTCACATTAACTATCTTTCATATTATGCGACTGTTGTGAAATATAAGTAGTGTCTATCTACTTAGGCATTAGCGTAACAATATTTTCTTCATTCATAGTGCTGATATTGAATTTGTATTGTGCATTCCGCCTATTTTTAAGACATCGGTTAATAGTATATATTAAGCGTATCGAGGAATGTGGCCAATTTTGCTCTCTAGTGACGTGCAAATTGTTAGGGAGAACCAATAAATCAGTAGACGTGTAAGTTGCTGACGTGTTTGGTTCAACAACGTGTACAGTTTGGCCAATAATATATACACACACACTCACATCTAAATATAAATTGTGTGGCATGTTGCATTATTTCATCTCGAACAAAGATGTATATATATATATATATATATTGAGTGAAGTTCTCTATCTTATTGGACGACATTCTATTATGTCTATATGCGTATGTTTTCTATAATACCTACATGTGTGTTCACGGTTAACTCCATGAATCGATCGATTGAGTCATCGATTCCGTGAATAAATATATATATATATATATGTAGAGAGTTGAAGAAAAAGGAAAAGAATGAGAACAATACAATTCACCATGAAAATATATTTCATATAAAGTGCAAAAACAATCGATTATTATCATTTACCATGTTTTCAAACAATTTAAATATATATATATATTTTTATGTTTATTTATTGAATTGCGTTATTGTAGGATTAATTTTATTCAAAATTTTTGCCAGAGCTCCAACAATTATCTTTATCTTTCATTTTTCATATTACCACAAACGCTATTAAATATAATACGCTATATGCGATTAAAAAAAAAATAAAATACTCCATTCATAGACACATGTTTGCTTTATTATCCTCAAATACTAAAACTCATTTTTCTTATCGTACTTTTGTCAATTGCACATTCCTATTATTGAATAATTAAAGACTATAAATTACCTGAATAAATAGCATAATACTAAAGAGAAAATTAAAGCTAATGCAAATATTTATATTTATATGATAATATGTTTTCTCCAAGTTCTTAGAATGGTTCACAGATGTGGAATAATATAAATGCGAATGTCTTCATACATCAACGTCGTTAATCTCCCTTGTTCTCCCTTTCGCTGTGTTGTAGCATGGAAACAATGAGATTGAACTCTCTCGCGTATGCCGGCCAAACGAATGAGTGTAGGCGTTTGTGCGAAAACAATACAGGGCCAGTTTTACAATTCTATTTATATAATATTTAAGTGGGATGATAAAATTAAATTATTTTATATACTTCATATACTAACTTGTTTATTTTTCCCAATAATTAATCTTTCATTACAACCTTTCATTTATACACACATTTTCATCGTCATCATATTTTTATATACTGTTAGTGGCTTTTTATATTTTACTTTACTACATTCTATCATTTGATTGCTGCAAGGATTAAAGTTGATATTACTGTTGATTATAACAGGTGTATTATTGCTGTAAAAGTTGATCCTGGTTATGCCGTAATTGAGTCTTGGTTAATGAATTTAATACGTCTGGAATAGTTAGATGTCACAGTATATTTGATGCGTGATAAACTCGTTCAAAACAATAACAAAATTCCTGGTTGATTTCGTGTTTGTACACTTTATTTATAGATAATCACTGTTCATTGAAGATAGGGTTATGTGTTTACTTTACCGAATAATAATACAATGGATTTGTATACGTATGTGGAGATCTAGGCATGTGCACATTGGTGAATTATTGCGAATATCGATTGACCGAGCTCATTTGTCATCGGTGTTATTTTAATCGCGAGCGACGCCGTTGAAATTTCTCTCTGGTAGCATAATATTATTACAATGATAGTAAATACAGATGAGTAATACGGTGGCATATTTTAAGTCAACGATAGATTGGGAATTGTATATATTATGAGAATATATTCAACCGAATTATATCGGTATGCTCTTCGACATTAGTTTTTATTAGAATTATTATGTGACTTGGTGAATTCTATGTCACATCACGTATCAATAATTCAATTGGAGGATAGCACAATGATTTTAATTCTAAAGCGAAATGGTGTCACGACGTGTGCTAGAAATTCATCGAATTGTTGATAATGGCGCGCAAGATATTTCAGACTTGGATATTGTAGGAAAAATAATGGCCGTGTTAAAGTGTTTGAGAAAATGACAAAAACTAAGGTGATGTTAATATACAATTTAATGAGAGTATGGCGTAATAAAATTAATTGAAACAAAAATAACATCTGTAGTATCAATTTTTGTATAATAAATTTGTTTTGTGATCAATTATTTCGTAGAATAAATTTTAATTGGTATCAATTTATCGAAAATGAGTTGATCGCGAAGAGCAATTGACCGGAATCAATTGTATGGGGATCAACCGACATGGAACCCCGTCAACAGTTTGCCAAGTGAATAATTGATTTTGTGGTATTGAGTGAGACCGCATTGCGGATATATTTCAGAGAATGATGACGATGCTGTTGCTGGTGGTGCTACTGTGCTACTGCTTGTAGCACATGACCCACGTTTCGCCATCATATCAGATATACGGCATGATTGTAACTGGTATGGTACATGATGGAGTAATGGAAATTCCTAAGTGCGCGCGAATCAAAGTGTGTTGCGAATACTATATGTCTTTGAGAGAAATGCCATATCCGCACACATGTTTTGCTTTATATTACAATTATATGGTATTCATGGGTGTGTAATCCACTTAATAATATGAATTTATTACCTAATAAAATTGTTACTCTCTATAATTTGCTTTGGTTCATTGACAATTTTATATTGAGGAGTCATATATTATATATTTTTATTTATTATTTGATATTAATAGAAATTGTATACTTATGGTGGTACTTATGATATTGTGATCAGACCCACAATTTTCCCTCACGTTTTTCACATACACTCAGCTACATATATACATATGTAGATATATACATGTACAAAGCATGCTTGATGCCTGACAAGCAACGTGTCACTCGAGCTGACATATACGAGAGAGTTCGTCTTATAAGTACAGATGATACATGTTAGTGTTTTTTCCTTTTTTTTTTTTTCTACATATTTTTCCAAACGTCGATGATGAGATAGTATTCAAATTCACCAGCATAATTACATAGCAAACTGACGGATATAAAAATGCTAATGCGGTAAAATTGTGTCACTTTGATTGAAATTAATACGGTTTTATAACATCTGATATTATCATGGATTGTAAATAAGAGGTGACTTTCAATTAAATTTACTCAATTATATTGCATTATTTAATCTTGGAATTATTATTTATTCATGGATTTAATTGAATTAAGTGCTCTACCTCTGAGATATTTATTTTAACGCAAATTTCTATGTCACTGTTGTTGGATAAATTATCAATTAGAAATGTCATGTCTTCACTTATTAATCATAATTATCCGTGAATTTGAAATTGATAGATCTGTATGTGAATAGTTTACTATATTTTTTACTTCTATCTGATTTTGCTAGAACAATATGATATTGAAGAATAAAAACATGATAATAATAATAATAATAATGATAATAATAAGAAGAAGAAGATTAATACGAATTAAGGTGAATGGGAGTTGATATATATATATATATATATATATATATTCATATAACCCTTTCATGAATAGATATATTGACGATGTAATTCTTCAGCCGATGCCCTTATTTCAAGATTGCAGATACGCCATTATCTCGACGGAAATGCTTACATAGCTCTTGGCACTGGCATTTAACCATTCGCATATATATATATATATATATAAAAAACCATAAATATATTTATATATATATATATAAATATATTTATGGTTAAACAATTCCCCTTCATGTAACCACGTTGAATTTACACAAGTAGTCGGTGTATGTTGGAAGAGTAGAAAATGCATATGTTAAAATTGATGCAGAATAGTGGTGGTCACACACAAAGTAGTGAGTCACGTGAGTGGGTCAAACGAGGCGAAATAACGAGGCGATTCATCGATGGCAAACGTTCTCTCATGGTGGTTACTCTCTTGTCTCTTTCAAACAGATCGGCTGTCAGTGATATCATGTTATGGCTCATGATTATACACCTACCGATTGTATATATTTATATACATACAACATTGCATTTTATATATGTAAACTCCAATCACTTGATCCCATGTACACCACTATCAACCTATCATTCATAAATATTTACATACATACGAGCATACATGCATAGATATCATACATGAATGCAAAAACGCTATACAGAGAAAATTTGAAGAATATATATATTTTTTTTTTAATTTTATATATTATGATTTATTACTATTGATCAGGGTGAATGAATGTAATTCATTCATGATCTAATGCGTTTAAATAATGATGGGATTTATTTAATATTGTCAAAGATCACGTTTATACATTTATTCATTTATCTATTAATTTTTTTTCGGTTATTATTTACTTTTTGTTTTAAAATAGGGTTAAGCCTTTTATATTATTTATTATTGTTTTGTCGTGTACATACGGAGGGAAGTGATATGTGAGGTAAAAGCGTCACGTATCGATCTTCTTTACGCTTCATACATATATATATATATGTATATATAGCGTGTGTGTTGTTGCTCTGGACCGTCCAGAAATATGTTAGACCACATATCGCCACCCACCCGAGCTATAGCATGTGCACACACAAGAGCTGCGCGTCATTATGGGCTGAGTGTTGAGAGTAAGCTGGTTGACAGATTTCGACGACCAAGTACACACATATATATATATATATATAGAATGGTGCGCTTGGAATGTCAACAATGCCATGGGCTTCCCTCAAGCTTTATAGGCACTGTACGACGCCATGTGGTTTTTCCTGTACATACTACTCCCTTTCTCTCTCATCTCTTTCTTTCTTCCTTGCTTATAATCGCTGTCAACGTTTCAAGGATGCCACACGCTATGAATGTCGGAGATGACGAAAGTTTATTCACCTTTTATCTCTCTATCTCACTTGCTTTCTATATACATGACTTCTATTTGTTGCTACATCGGTAGCATTGTAACATAAAAAATTTATTTCTCGTTACAGTCATTTTTTTTTTCCTTTTTTATTGTAATTTTCTCTTTTTTTCTTTCAATAAGTTCCCTCTTATTTTTTTCTCCTCAATAACAGATGAATAATTGATATTTTTTTTCATATTTTATTCATGTATTAGATGAAGTTATGGCAATTGAATGAATGCCCAGGAAATAATTTGAATTGTTATGTAAACGTTGTAAATATCGAATGTTTGCTTTTGGTTTTATATTCCATTTATTTATTTATTTATTTATTTTTTCTTTTTGTTGTGGTTATTGATGGGAAATGTTAACATGAGGTTCGTGGTCGAATTTCATGATCTTGGTGACCACCCACTCGGGTAGGGGGTATATGGGGGGATAAAAAGTGAGTGTGAGAGAGCGAAAGAGACAGGGAGACCCAATTTTTCGGACCACATCTTTATTTTAGTTGGCCGTTTAAGGATTGATTGGAATGCGTATCGCAAAAGAAAGTTACTCAATTAGGAAGATTTATAACGAAAATAAAAACAAACATTTGCACAATGTTTTACAATTGATATTAACTTGTTTTTACAGTTTTTCAACAGTAACAACAGTTATATATACATATATTATTTTTTAATTAATTCCTATCTTATTTTTCTTTTATTCTTTTTATTCTTATCAAAAATATTTCTACATTTTCAGCGTAGTGTGACGATGGATATATCATTTGTACTTTACGTTCTTGTACGCTTCTCACTGCTTTAATCCTCTTAGCGGCATCAACAATAAAAAAAAATAGTTGTTTATATACTCTTATTATCTCACAACTCGTAATGCTTTATGTTAGTATACTCAAAAAGAAAAAAAGATTGTAGAAGAACAATATAAACAAATTGTTGAAACATATACACAGATTATATGTTTATGGTTTACGATGTTTGCCGCATATTTAAATGGAAAATGAAGAAAAAATTATATTCTCCTCAATGTGAAAACAATAGCATAGCTGCTTCGGAGCTTTGCAAGTAATACTATTGCTAAATAAAAAAGTCGTGGTGAATTCCATTAATATAACATTAATAATCGGATTTATAGAACAATTAAATATTCCTCCCTTTTGGAATACGATCACAGAATCAATATTATATCCGTCGGCAGCATGAGATGATGGAGCCCTCGTGTTCATTATTACATTTTCAACGAGTTCCACTTACGCCTGATTACTTAAACTCCTCATTTTTATTTTTTTCCTTCTGTTCTTCTTTTTTTTTACTAACTTGTCACTACACAACCACATACACACAGCTACACAATTCACAGGATTTGTAATTTATTTATTACGCTATACAAAATATATTTCAATTTTATTTTTTGGGCATTCTGTTATATAATAATTGTCACCCTACGGCGAGCGTAGAATCATTCAAATAAATTTTCATCTCGCCTATGTAGCCGCGTTTCAGAAATGCTTTCGCTTAGTTTGTAATTGAGACAAGTGGAAAGGGGGAGGGAGCGGCCATTACGAAGAAATTGCAAGGAAGACAAGAAACGTTGTATATATAACGGTGAGAAGAATACCTAGGTAGGTATAGAGGCATAGATGAGGAGAGTAGGCCAAGGCTGATGGCGCGAGTCTGCGACGTTAGTTATTTCTCTATCTATGTCTGTCTCTCTATCTCTCACTCTCTCGGTGTATTCGTTCTAAATGGCTGCACATTACGGGGTGCTTGTAATACATATATGTATGGTTATACATTTTATATATAGATATATAGATGAATAGATATATTTGCGGTGGTCTCGATTCGCAAACATAAATTTGATTGCAGGCCATGTCGAGCAATTAAGGTCCCACGTCTTATTATTTTATTTGATTTTTTTTTTACGCCCATCGTTAGCATCAGCTTTGAACGAAAGGAAAATGAAAAAATGAAAAAATAAATGTGTGCAATACGAACTTGAGAAATTTTCGACTTCTGTCGCTTAATGGTTGAAAAAAATATTTCGAGGTGAAGAATGACGAAATAGTGAAAAAAGAAAAAACAAATTGTGGCAAGGTGATTTCCCCTGGACTTTTTATAATATTGGTTGATTAATTGATTAATTTTATAATATTAATATTCATTTGTTTAAGTTAAATTACGTGATGAGGAGTAAATATTGTGATAAAGAAAAGTGAAATGTTGAAAATAGGTCAGACGTAAAAGAATTATTTTTAATATATTCTTTAAATGTATTCCATAATTATTTTGTTTTAAAGAAAATTGAAGAGAATCAATTCGTACTCTGATTATAAATAAGTAACTATCGTTATGGTAAAATTTTATCCATAATATTGTACAAAAATTATGTGGCTGTATATTATATATCCCTATATGCATGAATAAAAACTTATATATATACATCACAGATGAAGAGAATGAAAAGTTGGTAAAAGGCCTGTGGGTTGGTATCGTGTATCCAGCAATTATTGGTGCTAAATTTTTACGACGTATCCCGGGATATAATATCTGTACTCGAGGGAGGAGCCAGCGCGCCCAGTTTCTACTCAACCAAATTGCGTCGCGTCATCCACGGAAGTTATTATCCCTTAAGAGAATGGAAGAGGTAGTTGGTATATAAAAAAAAAAGTTCTAAACAGAAGAAGAGAATGAAATAAAAGCAAAGTAACAGTAAAACAAAAAATTAAATACATTGAAATTAGTAAAAATAAAAAATAATAAATAAAGAAGATTAACTATAAAATCAAAAGGATTGTAATAAAATTATTAACCTGAGAATTTAGTTGAATCTACATTTATATCAATACATATCGCTTTATATATGTATACAGTAAATAACAATATGCATTGGATGACGCCCATTGCGAAAGAATATATGATTGAGATGCAGCACGTCGTTGGATATCATAACGGCAGATCAATACAAAATAATATTTATGCAATATAATATATATTTGTTGTTGATGGTCAAAAGAAATTGTGAAATGCCGCGCGCCAAGATTTGGATGAGTGCAATCTTAATGCATGAACGTAAATTACGATTGAACATAAAAACGTAAAATATTCGGAACTTTGAATGCGCGTGTGCGTATGAATAAGAGAATGCGCGGCCCTTTGCTCCGCCATTACGTGTTCAGGTTTGATCCTTGAGCGATTTTGTTCACGTGACTTATTGGATCGATCGTTATTTGTCGAGAGAAGAATAATAAATATTTTTATATATATGTATATATAAATATCTAACGTTGTCGTAATGACTCCTGCCAATCACAATATAACTGCGTAATTAGCTGCTGTTATACCATATGAACTTTGATTAGTGAATGTTGATTTTCATATATCAGTGATTATTTTACATGGCAGTAAATATTTTATTTGTTTAAATTATGAATGTGCTTTTGTTTGGGATGAAAATCAATTAGCGTTTTTAAGTTTCACTGTCTCCAATAATTTTTTCCAATTAACTACTTTTTATTTACATGTAAGAATGTTCTCTTTGTGTAAATATACGGAGATAAATAGTTTGTGACATTGATGTATTGCGTGGAATTTATGTCGTGTTTGATTTGTAAATATATGTGGCCTATTTCGTGGACTGATCTAGATTAGTACAATGAATTTCGGTTTTATGACTACAAATTATGTACACACACATACACATATACTTATACGCATTGAAGCCGCAGGTGTCATGAAATAAGTGATAAATGAAATATAATAGAATTCATGGTTAATAGCATTCAAAAATGTTACATTCACATTAATGACTAGTTACCATATACTATTTGTTTACCGATGAATAAATTCGAAAATAGGATATTAACTGACAGCATAAATGATAAACAGGTGAAAGTACGTTTAATCATTAGAATTGAGATATTACAAAAAGTGTTTATGTGTTTTATTGAAATATTTGTCATATGATGAGATCACTTTTAATATTTTCGATTTTTCAAACATGTTTTTGAGCAATAATGAAATGAAAAAACATGTCAAAATTATTCACGTCATCTCTTGACATTGATTGACACACGTGCACATATATATGTATATAAAGACTGATATTATTTTATGAAAGAATAATATACATATATGCGTGTAGCAGAGAACAAGTATTTTTACTTTTTAAAGATCTATTATTAGTATATCATATAAAAAAAAATATATGTATTACGTATACAGTGATATATGAAAAATATATGCAGTAATAGATATAATGTAACGATTTCAATGTCTGTGAAACTGCAGTCGCTTGTGCACATATATGTCAAGGGGTATAACGCGGTGAGATGAAAAGAGAGAAATGGGAGTGTAGTCGCAAGTGGAAACAGGTTGGCTTGAAATAGAAGAGAAAAATATATATACTCTGCACTGGCGTCCCAACAATAACGAGCAACTGGTCAAAGAGAAAGAGAGAGAGAGAGAGAGAGAGAGAGAGATCAATTGAGTGAATAAGTAAGTGATAGAGTAAAAAGATTGAAGAAGGTGTTTTATATATAGCGAGACAGGGACCGAGGAAAAAAGAAAATAAAAAAAAAAGTAAAATGTAAAGGTAGAATGTGTCAGTGACACGTTGTGTTTCTCTCTGCCTTAGTTTGTCTTGTCGCAGTCTCTCTCGCATATTGCAAATGGAGTTTGCAGGACGACACGCGAGAGTCGTGAGAATTGCGGCCTCGAGAGTGATTTGAGGTGGCCTTGAGCCAGGGGGATACACGACTACCGTGTCTCCATGTTTTTTTTTTTTTTTTTTAAATATATATATGATGAAAAAATAGTTGTAGATTATTATCACGTGAAAAATTTTGTGTATCAACGTTAATTACTGCTGTATTTTGATAAATATATATCGCTGTAAGTGGGTCAATGACAGTATATACATACACGTCTTGAAATATTTTTGTTTATTTGTCACAATTATATTGTAAAGTCTGAGACGTCATTTAATTAATAGAAAACACTTGGCTGATACAAGTGATAAATATAAGCTGTCAGTAATAAGATTTATTTTTATTAATATTAACCGTTGTCGTGTAATAATTGCAACTTTCTTTATATTAAATACTACTGTCGGAATTATTTTATGATATTGTAATTATATACAGCCCTTTATATATATAAGCGTGTCTGGAGAATGTACTTATTTATATAATGCTACAATGTTTCATTTTACATAGTGTGAGGCAAGTATAATTTTGACGGGTTCCGTTGTGCGGTAATTGTGAACTAGGGCGTGTTCACGATCTGACCTTTCGGATTTTACTGATCGAATGCCCTGTGTACGTAAATTCAGCAGAGAATGACGCGAGATCACAAATCTTTCATATAATTCATTTTATTTAGATATATACAATGACCAAAAAATTTTTATGTATGAATAGAAAAGAAAATATTTTATTTATTATGCAAACAATAGCAATACGTAAAGTAGCCTTGAAATGAAATTGCCTTTAATACGTAGACATATTTTTCGACCTCCATGGCTTAACTGGCTTTACATTTGTTTGGCCTTCGCACCGCAATATCGTCTACGTCTGCAAGTTCCGTACACAATAAATACATATATACACGCGTACACGCACACACCCATGTATATATTTATAAAAATGTCAACACGATTTACAGTAAGTGATGAGAAAAAGATGATGAAATTGATTCGACTGCATCCATAGAGATCCCTTTGGTATATTTCTACAATCATAATCTAATTATTTTATCTGTTAATATTTCTCACGCTTTTTTTTTCTTTAATATTTGTATTTTCAATGAAGTGTATTAATTTTTTTATGTAAAATATACCCCAAGTTTCGCTTTATTCATTATTAGCTTTTTGGGATGATTGCCGCTTTGGAATTTACATTACCATATATGTGTAAAGAGATAAACTATATGCTCTCTTTTCATTCACCCTATTCATTCTGTCACCATATATTATTATTAAATTTGTATTGGTATAATAATATATGATATGGATGTTGTCGTATAGCTTATTATAAACCCCTGTATATTTTGTAAGATAGATTTTATTGAAATTTTAACCTCTATCAAAATTACGTATACTGATTACTCTTTACTTACCATCCTTTAGCATATTGTCAGGATTATTCGTGCCTAATATTTGCATTATTTACTACTTTTTATTCCATGATGCCAATGACCAGGCCATCGGCCAGCGTAAAAAATATTTTTGTATCATGTTGTGACTGTTGGCCGAGCCCGGATTGTATAAACTTATGAATAAAGAGGACAAGAGGGGCTCTATTTGGGGGCAACTGGACATATCTTCTTATATGTTTTTATATATATACTGATAATCGATTTTTGTTTCTATCAAATGTGCTTTCTTATTTGATATAAATATTTATATTAATATATTGATAATATATACAATTTGTAATATTTCGCAATAATATCTCCCTATTTCTTTAGTTTTCATTCAATTGTTATATATATTTTCATGGATGTAATTGTTTTTTAATAATATTATTCTTGAAATATTACAGATTGGTTTCCAAAAATGTGTTCATGCCTCGAGACCACTACAACATTATCCAGAAGGTGTGGGTCTAATCGTTCCAGTAGAAATTACAATCAACTTACGACTAGTAGGACGAATTACGTGCTTAGTAATACATCGCCAACGGATCGTAGTATTATTGATCCAACAATTGATAATGAAAGACAGGTGAGCGAATAAACAATTATTTTTGTAAAATATTAAC
>CAJUYH010001171.1:27605-51751 GCA_910591685.1 Galerucella tenella
TTTTTTACTTTCAACAATTCACACAAATCAATTGTACGTAAATTCTTGTATACATCTCTTATTTATTTATTTGTTTATTGTTATTCAAGGCGGAGATAAAATTTCATAACAACAATTCAACGTGGACTGCAGTTGTTGTGGAAAAGAATTTACGTACAATTGATTTGTGTGAATTGTTGAAAGTAAAAAATCGAGTGTCTGGTGATCATTGGACAATTGTAGAAGAATGGATAGAGTTTGGAATCGGTGAGTAGACATTAATTTTAGTTTGTCACATGATATAATGTACCTATTTTTTGGGATTATAAATTAAAAATATTTCATGATTTTGTAGAGAATATTTATATAACAGATGCGTTATTGCTATGGTAGAGCCGACATTTGATCTTTATGGAGACGAAAATTATTTTTTAATATTATCACAAGTCATGGAGCCATTAACATAATTGAAAGATCTTTAACATGATAATAATCTCTGTGCCACAATTCAAATTGTAAACTTCTTCATGGTCCATTGAGATATTGTTCAAGTGTGTAGTCATACAATATTAACAGTTACCGCACTCACTGACGTCGACCCATTCAAAACACAAATGTTATATTTGTCCCTTTGGTATTTTCATTCCGTTATACACAATTACATTTTTCTTCTTCTACTACTCATATATTTCCATCATTATTAAATAGTGGTTATAAATATACTACAAATCCGACATTAGCCACTATACCATTATCAATAAAGTGTTGAAAAGAATTTTTAACTGTCGATATACCTTAAGAAATTTTTCTAGCCATTGCCAGTTGGATAGTGGCTAAACCAGTTAATTCATTTTTTATTTAATACTCGAGAAATAAGACGAAGTTGAATGCCAAAAAAATAAAATAAAAAGAAAGAATGTGATATGACAAGAGATGTAAATATTTGATGCAGTAGTTTGAATGTATAAGTTTGGTAAAAAAAATTGTCCTAGCTGATAAAAATAAAATTGTTTTTTTGATCGGCAAACTTTTCTCTACAGTGAATTGCATGACAAGACACAATAAATGTCACATTCTCGATTTTCTGTTTCTATATATATATATATATATATATATATATATATATATATATATTTGAGAAATACCCAAAATGTATTTATATACAGAAGAAAATGGAAGTATACGGATTGTTGAGACAGAATAAAATTCAAGTTTTTTTCTCTTTTTCTTTTCAAAGTGAACGTATATTGGACTGAATGTAGAAGAAATTTCATATATGCATAGCGTTAAAAGATTGAATAGCTTAAAGAAGTTTAGAAGTATGGCGGCAAAGGAAACAGAATATATATAAATTTTGGAGCTTTTACATTGTGGTTTTTTTTTTGTTTTTTTTCATGGTTGTTTAATATGAAAGAATATATTGTTTATTTTTCAATAATATTCCGATAATTATGCTTTTGTTTGGTCGATTGCTAGAATGACATTCGCACTTGTGTCAAGCGACAAAATTAATGTATCTTCTTTTTCATAATTTTTTTATCGTATAAATACACAATATTTTTGTTCAACATCACACGTATTTGTTACTATTCGTTGTTTTATGTTTGCCGATTGTCGCAAAATTTCTATACCACCACATGAACAATATTAAATATAATTTTGATAATTTTCGGAAAAACAGAAAAACAATTTTTTTATTCACTTGGAAATTGTACGAGAAAATTGTTGATGTCATTTACGAGTTGTTATATTGGAAATGGTGCCAAAGTGGCCTACAGCTCCACGAGCCAGTGACCGCATTCTTGTTACTTGCTTCTTCGCAGTCTTCCTCATTCGTGAAAAAACGAAATCGTTAGGTGTGCAATCTGTCTATTACTGTTTCGACTATGCAAAAACAGCATATTGTATTTTTTGCCTTGTCACTTATACAACACTGTATAGTATCAATGTTTCACCACATTTTACCATGTCGATTCCATTCATATTCTATTAACAATATAACATTCAAATACGATTCATTAATAATTGGATATTGAATTAATTCAAAATAAAAATAGAAACCATTCACAATATCGTGGATAATATTTCTACATTGGTATGAATTAAAAAAACAAAAATATATCTGCAATGAATGAGAGGTTGATCTGTCATGTCAGTTTGACAAAGTGTACTTGAACAGTTGATAGTTACAATCGTCATTGGATTATAAACAGTCATTTGAGATCGGGGACAGTATATTTTTATTCTCTATCTCTAGACGTAAACAATACGTATATACTCACCCTGATGCTATATTACAGAGGTTGCACTTAATAGCTTTTCTTCTGTGCCTCCAAGTGCGTGGAATTACCGGACGGTTATAGATAGAATAACATAACGTCCGGCATGCTATTACGCACTTCCTCCTAATTGGTTCTTTGCCAATGCGGAGATGGCTCTGGTTTCCGTTTCGCGTTTATAAAATGGCGAGTAATTTTTCCCTCAAATGTCTATGCAACGACGGATGTCGACAATTTTACGGCAACTTGATCGTTAACAAGCAATACATATTTTATGATTTTATATACAATAAAGTGCACGTATATATATATATATATATACATGTACCAGGTATATATATTCCGGAAATATAGCTGATGAAGTTGATTAGCACATAGAACTACTGTTAACATCATTGTGAGAGTTGCTGCTGCGAAATATTAGTTTACAATTGAAGACAACTGTTATCATTGGTTTACGCATGTTCTTTCTGTTTATTATAATTTTTTTTTTTTCAACATACAGTGATAATATGCTGTGAAATATTTTGTGTTTCATCTTGCATTATTTATTTATGGTTATATATTTGGAATAAATTTAATAGTTGGGAGGTGGGAGAGTTAAAAGTAATTCCGTTCTATTTTTGTTTTCTTTTTTTTTTATTTGACATCAAAGAATGTTGCGTTATTATATACAATACAATATATATATATATATATATATGTGCGATGAATGTTATTGATGCGTCACGATACAACAGGAAATAAGATATATTGCGTGCGTTAAGTGAGTTATATCCGTAAGTCGTTCTTCAAGCACTCTTTAACATTTTTTTCATTTTCGACATTATATAATTAGCGTAACTTTTTAATTGGCATCGGAGTATGAAAAAAAAAGAAAAAAAAATGGACGAGGAAGAATGCACAATAATTGTGTTTATATTCAGGGTCACGTTTTCTTCCTTGGTTTATTTTTGGTTTTGTGCATATGATGCCGTCATATAATGTTCAATTTGAAAGATATTTATTGTGCGTTCGACAGCTATAGATAAATACTCCATGTTTTTGAAGCTTTATAAAAATGGAATAATAATTATTGCTGTATTTGTGTTTTATTCCGTTGCAGAGAGGACATTGGACGATCATGAGGATATTCTTCAGGTTTACAAGGAAAGTGAAGCATTTACACCTCGTCAACACAGAAAATTCCATTTCCGTGAGGACTTTGTCAGATATCACTTTTTTAATAATCCTGAGGTATGTTTAATGAAAATATACATTGTTTAATCTTTCAAAGTTTTTTTTTTTTCCATTGATGAGACATATCTGTGGGATCACTGCGAGCATTTTTCCAGTTAAAATTTGAGCGATTTAAAAGTTAATTTAACCTCATCGTAAGTAGAAGTAATCTGCATTATTAGAAAAAATTAATTGTGTCATTAGATCTTTCAAAATATTCGGAATGAACCTACGCATAATGAGCATTTAAATTTGAGCACTCTTTATTGCAGCTCTATTGAAAGCAAAAATGGCAAAAAAAAAAAGTGACTTGTTCAGATTATGCCGTAAGATCACGATATGGGCCATTACCGAATTTTACGACAATAAATTCTTAATTGACGAATTACAAACAGGGAATTTAAGTACTTTATTTCGAGATTTGTTTTCTTATTCGGTAATGTCAGTCAACATTAGATTTACTAGACCAGTGAAAATGACTGATTTTGCAATTTAAATTGAAAATTCCTACTGCATGTAATATTTTCTTTCCGTAATAATATCATGACTTTTGTGGCTATAACTAAAAAATCGATTTTATGAACTTTATATTATTTTATATATATATTCGTAACGAATATATTTTTTGATATTGACACTTATAGCAGTTTAAACACCTGGTAAATCTAATGTTAATAATTTGCTGTCGTACTCTCAGTTACTCACTACAGAAAACAAATGGTTTCAGTTGTATGTAATACTAACTGTTGGTAACGTAGACTGCAGATGAACACATTTTATTTGTACATGATAGTATAGAAATCTTACTCAATATATATTCCATTGAAAGTATCGCCTATGATTTAACGGAATTTATTATTATCGGGTTCAAGCTACATCGACTGTCGGTAAAGGGTTTTTCTAGGTAAAAATCGACATATTAATTGTAGATAAAACAGATATATGGGAGAATGATAGAGGATTGTAATTTATGATTGTGCGAATAAGTTCCAGTTTTTCCCTAGCTGTGGCAATAGGATATAAGAAAATCGAATAGTTTCAAATGCGATAATTTGTCAAATAATATTTTGAAGCATAATTTTTCATTACAAAGGAAAAGAAAATGCCGAAAAATAAATTGGACACATCGACGTCGATTTATTTCTGTCGACTTTTTCGAATGTATATACATGAATATTTATGATATGCATATACATTACAACATGAACTTTATTTATCAACACTTATTGCTGATTCTTACGGAATAATAAAATATGAAATCGTTTAGTTAAGAGAGTATAGAAAAAAAAAAAACGTTAAAAATTATAGAAATATATATATTTTCATCACGTGTCAACTGAAATATCATCCAATTAGCATTTGAACTTGTGCCGTATTTTCCCCTTTACGCTAGCTAAAAAATCATAATATATCTTATGTACTATCTTCATTTTATTTTCACGAATAAAGCGCCGTTGGTCATCTGAATAAGCGCCTGTGGGTGTTGAGTACGGATTTTAATTTCCGTAATTGCCGCAATATATTTCTTTCGACGCCATTTCTTTTTTTTTTTTTCCGCCTTTCATTTCCACTTGCCGAGTTATAAGAGCCTTCGTTCGTGCAACCCGTCAGACCGTGTTACGGCACTCGCTTCTGAAGTACAACACACACACACACACACACACATACATATCTATATATATATATTGTTTTACCGTTATCTCTTTTCATCCCTTTTCGTATTCTTGTCTTACGCGACGTGCGCATTTAATAGCGGCTTTGGGCAGGATATTCAACAGAGTTGAAGGAATATTGCACTGAAGAAGTAAGCGAATTTCCGGGATGAAAATAAATTATTAGAAAGATTGTCAGAGTGTTTGTAAAATAGTCATGGCAAATATAAATATATGTGTGAGTATTGCAAGACAATTGTTCAGGATTAATTTCATATATATGTCAACATGATAAATATGTTTATTATTTTTGTTTGGTTCGTGTGACATTTTTGCGTGTCATATAGCACATCTATTAGTATTGTATTGTTAATTGCAATGGTTTTTACAATATCTAATAATTTAAATGAGCAATAATTTATAAGTGGTCCATTAAATGTCGATTTACAACCACACAAGCCACTTGTTATACTTCGTTGGAGTAATAACTCTTGCATTACTGCAATTAAAATTTTCTCATTAAAAGACCATAAAAAATACATTTAGATACATGTTATTTTATAAAAATATCTCTTGGGTATGTAATTTTATGCCAAATGTGTGTTATTAAATGATGTACATTAAATATTCGCGAATATATATAGTATATAGATGAGTACATGGTTTGTAAGTTGATGCATTAACGATCATTTTTTGTTTATGTATTCATTTTAGGATTACTTTCCATTGGAAATGGTTATACCATCGAGTACTGATGACAGAACAAGTTTATTAACCAGCTTTGAAAGCACATTTCGGGTAATACACCTCATCATATTTACATATATGAAATAAAAGTATCAATAAAAAAAAAATATATATATATATATATGTATATGTATTTATTTGTGAGAATTATGCGGAGAAAAATAATTTTTATTTCAATTTTATGCAGGGATGCTTGATGCGTAATGATCTTGAATTACCAAGAATATGCAGCTACGTTTGGGTGAAGAGTCCTACGACATTTGAATACGTAAAAACACGACTTATGCTTGTCAATAGAAAATTATACACTTCGGAATCGGTAAGTCAGAATAATAATATATATAATAATAATAAACTTTATTTATGTATGGCACCTTTGGCCTTCGACATCTTCTTTCCATCATTTTTCTTTGACTGTGTCACTATTTCATTATAAATTTTACCTCTTACATTTTACTTTTTACCTTCTACATTGTACATTTTACAATTTGCATTTTACATTACTGGTTTTTCGTTATTCTCAGGGTTATATTGCCCCTTTATCCCCCTTTTCCTCCCTACTTTTACCTTAATGATAACATATATATATATATTTCAAACAACTGATTGCTGGTTGGTGTCATTTGACTAGTGTATTTTGGCATGTGAAATTTGAGTACTTACGAGTAAAACGAGAATATTTATAAAACTTGGAAATGAAAGAGAAGATCGGGCCAGGACACAACAATATACATTTTATAGATGAATATTTGTATATTTGATATGAAATTGGGAGAATAGAAGCACTATTGGAGAACTCCAAGAGAATGGAATTTTTGGATATAAATGAAATACGAGGTGAATGTAAATGAAATTCACATATTTAAATTCATTGATACAATTTGTAAAACGTCGAGAATACATATATGGTAATGATTATTTGATTATTATCCTGCGGGTGAGTACGAATCTTCAGTTATATATACGAGTGGTGCGGACGTAACGGATGACATGTATGACAAATTGTAACTCTATCTCTCGCGTAGGCGAAAGAGTAATGGAAGTTGGTGGATTTGTCGAGTCACGTTGCCTCATTCACATTACATACACACACATATATATATATATATATATATATATTATTTCATGTTGCCGGAGATCGACGTTATACAAATTGTAAAGTGTGGGGCGCGCAACGAGATTGCTAAGGAAATGTTGTTATGCGTTGATTTTACGTGTGGGTCCTGGGGAAATTGACGAGTAGCGTTCATGAGATTCCCTCGCTTGCGTATGACATACAGTAATAGATGATCGTGATAAAATTGTGTCGCTGTTTGAATGAAATTTCAATTGAAAATAAAAATGTGAAATTGTGAGGAGGAAGAAAATGTTTTTTTTTTCTTCATCATTATTTAAAGATCGATTAAATATAATATTAAATGTGATGTTCATTTTTGAATATTACTTCATAGTTCAGACTTATACATATATGCAAATTGTTTTATTGTGGCGCCATTTAACAATAACAGCAACAAAAACATCAATAATAATCATTATTATCACATTATTTTTTATTTTATGTAAAGGATATAAGTTAAATTTACCTATAGTGTTATCACAAGGTGATTTTTTAATGGCCAATAAATAACTTTTACCTCGTGACCCCACAATAGTAAATGGACATTGGTCATTTTTACGAAATTTATTTCAACGATAATTTTACGATAACATCATCCGATACATACAATGATGAAACATATATTGCAGTGGTGTTTATTCAATGTTTATTTCCACATATCATTGCGATATGAATTTATTAGTCAGTTTAAATGCACAATGTGGATAATTAATGTACTTGTAGATAAGCCAATTGGTAATTGTGCAGGGATTATGAAATAATGCAAGTATTCATCAATAACTCGGATTATATAGCGATTTTGATTAGTGTGAGTCAATATTTTTTATCGACTCTTTAAGAAATGTCGAAAACTGCCATATGTTTATGATGACAACGATTTCGACGCACGCTCTTACCTACTACTTCAGTCTAGTCTTCATGTTTCTATACCAATATTGATTATGAAACGTGATAATACATACTTTTTATGCATATATATATATATATAGAACATGTACAATATATGCAATATATACAATATGTACAGACAATGATGTCATGTCATACAAAAGAATTCATGTTCGTGTGTATAACAAGTTTTAACATTACTAATTTATATTCAAAACATCTATTTTCAGTTTTTAATTCATATTCTTCAACAATAATGCTACTATGATATACTTATTTTTCCGCTTAAGTATGATTCATGACATGTGTATGGTCTGTTTCACATCGTGACCGTATACGTGGTTTTTGTGACGCACACTTATAGATTTAAACCTGCGCTGGTACTATATCCTACAATTTTCCTCGTTCAATGAATTGTATGTTTAAACTGGGTAGTATAATTTGCAATACTATAGCAGACACTTTGCAACAATTATTTTTCTTTATTGTACTTTTATTGTACTACGACTATTTACTCTTTATCACGTGCAATGATGAGAAAATGATTGGAGTTATTTGATATTTTTGAATAAATATAAAGGTATATCTTTTATTTTATCATCATAAAATTCACTGGGAAACTAATAAAATGATGCATTCATATTGGGTGATATATTACATTTACTACATTGCGAGGCAATAAATTTATTTTTCATAAACATTGCATACTTATCTCAAAAGTGATATGACATTTATATATATATATATATATAGTTTTATGTAGACGATTTATCCGATTTCGCTAACGTAATGAAAACTACAAGACAAGTTTATAACTTGCCGAAACTTTTTCATTTTTTTTTTTTTTCTTTAATTTTTTCTGATGTCAAACTATATATGACAGTTGATATACCGACAGAGGCATTGATAAATTGATTTCAAAGTGATATCTACATGAAAACATTGTTTTGATCTCTGTCCGTGTATGTACGTATTCATACTACTTTATTTGTTTTTTCTTTTTTATTTCTCCAAGTCCCATCTATTTTCCTTTTTTTCTCATTACGTGTTGTCCTTTTCTATGTTTTTTTTTTATTTTCCCCACTTTAATTTTTCTTTGTCTCACTCCCAACGGCATTGTTCCAACATGTGTATACTATTCAAATTTATTGGCGGCTGCTCAACGAAGCATGCACCTAGACCCTTAATCACCGGGTACGTGGTAATAAACCCCACCGCAACGAAATTCTCTTGGCAGAATACAGTCACAAATCCCATGCGATGTTACAGCCAATAGATGAACCTAAAACATTCACCTTTCTATATGTGTCAAGCATATCCCTATCCAATGCATAATTCTTGCGTTTAAAATTTAAAGGGCTGTAAATGTTGAAATGCAATTGCACAAATACCAGACACAGTCAAAGTATATGGTTTATTGTGCGGCTTTGTCACCATCACACAATTTCAACGGTCTCCAGTTGCTGATGGCGCCCTCTTCTGCCCACTACTCTACCCCTTCCCGAATACTCTCTGTGCCAATCGATAACTGAGCTTCCGGCAAAGCCCTGGGATGTTATCGAATCGTTGAGCATGAACATATATATGTCCTGATTTTCTTTCTCTCTTTCCCCTCTCTCTCTCACTCTCACCCTTTCACTCATCCCCCATTACTCTTTTCGGTTGGTTTCATTCTTTTTGTCAATCACAAATTGAAATCTATCATTATCCTAATCATAATATTATTCATGTTTTTTAATTGAATGGGAAAATGAAATTTGCACAAAATTGATATTTATTTGGATATTTAAATTTAATCTTTAGGTAGTTAATTTTTATTTCCCAATCCGACTATACATGACTAATTGCCACAATAAATTATAGATTATTTATCCAGTGATAGAATATATTATAGCAGTTAAAAAATGATAATAATAATAAATAAGAAAGTAGCGATGAAAAAATAAAAAAGTAAAGTAATATCTCTCTTTTTTTTTTTCTTCTTTTTTTTTATATCTTATTCTCTCGGGTTCTTTTTTTTTTCTACTTCGTATTTTTCACAACCGACCTTAGAGTAAGTGAGATCGAATGTTGAAACCCGAGTTGTGTGACTCGACGAAATGGCGAGGAGGACGGCGGTAAGCATGCTGCTCGGCAGTATTTCAATCCCGAATAATATATAACCCAAGGGAATGACGCTTTATTGCTGCAGCGATAAGTCCAAGTCTTAGGGATACGAGGTCAAAGAATTTTAGTGAAAGACGAAAAGGTACAAAGCGAACATTGTGGAGTATTGCAATACTCGCCCATATACATCAAATAATGTGTATCAAGTAATCTTAAAAATCCCCAACATTCTATTATCCATAATTCGATGAAGGTAGAAAATTCAATGCAATGAAATTCGATAAAAATTGAAAGAAATGAAAAAAAAAAAAAAATAGCAATATAGCGAATAAATAATCCAACGACAGGAAATACAAATGATGCATAATAATTTCTCCATTCTTGCGCACATACATTCTATTGAATAGTAATGCATAAATATAAGAAGAACGATTTTATAAATATACAAACGAGAATCGAACATTTAATGTGAAATGATGCGTATATGTTGAAAATGGCAGTTAATACCAAACACAAATAAATTGTAAATAATAATGCCTTTGTTTTATGAATGGATTGAATGTATATCAGCATTCGAATTACGTTGCAATGTGTGGATATGTCGATATATAAATATTGGTGAAAACAAATTTATTCGAAAAACACCCATGGCTATCCATTCATTTCAGCGTGAATGCTATGTGATTTTGTTCACATTTTCTGCTGTTACAAGTGTGTATATATATCGAATGAAAGGACAAAGTCTCTTTATGTGAGCATTCTACCATGAAGTCTGTCTGAAAATACCATGTCGTTTCGCCGCCCTCCTCTATACCAACACCATCACCAACAGCACTACCAATGGAACCTAAAGAATGATGCTTATCTCGCTCACGTTCCAACTCGCTCATCATTCCACTATCCAGCACTGGCATTTTCAAGGTCTATCTCCCCCATTCATCCTATTCTTCCATTTTACTCAGTTTCTGTCTTACATTCTCATATCTTTCTTCCTTCTTCTTTATCAACTATATCCTGTTTATCCGTCATACCACCATTTACGAGCATCATGAATGGTGTACCATCTTAATTAAAATTCTCCCTGAGTCCTGACCTCACCTCACCCATTTCCCTTTATCGTTTTGCCCCTGCATATCACTATTTACACCACTATTATCATTGTGGTCGTCGTCGTTGCCGTCGTCATGTGTATGTGAGTGACTTTGTTCTTCGCCTTTCCTTTTTTACGGTTTTTTTTCATTTTATTCTTTGACTTTTTCCTCGTCTTCCTGCAATAATTCGTTGATTTATCAAGAGAATAGAACCAGAACAAAAGAAGAATACACTCTCTATTCTTGGCCCATACTTTACTGCGTTTCTCGTCGGCATTTCATTCTCATTGCTCGCGGCCTCTCGCTTATCGTGTGCGCCAAGTATATATTTTTCCGCAGGAAACTTCTTTCTATATCATTCTGTTTCGCTTACACACTTGGGTAGTACCCAACCGCACAGCGGCGATTCCTATCCATAAAATCTCATGAAAGACCAATGGACCAATATGACGGTTGGTTTGTATATCTATAGAATGGTGTATTTCAGTAGTGTGCGCTAGAATAGCTATATATTTGATGTAAGAGAGGAAGGCAAAGTTTACTCCTTTCCCAAGCAACTAACTGATAGCCCAATACCAAACAAGTATGACTGATGATCTCTTGGTGTGCTGTTAAAATACCTGATATCGACGTTGCTATTATGTATATATACTGAATGTTGGTGTGCTTCCAGTATGTTTTAGTGTTCTCATCCAAACTTTGGAAGACCGATGTCAATACATATATATATATATATTTATCGTATTCGAGAAGTCGTGCATCTATATAATAATATGAAACTATATATACTAAGATTCCGAAAGAGAAATATGATACAGGTCTGTTTTTAGTTGAAAGACCAACTGTACTATGTCTCTGAGAAAGTTATACAGTAAAAGAAAATGATGATGATACGCTGTAGTGTGTGTGTGTGTGTGTCTGTAGGTGTGATTGTGTATATAGTTAATGTGATGTGGCATCAACATTCACCTTGGTAATCTGAGCATTGTGATTCTGTGGGATAACGATCGCGTGTTTGTGTACTAAAACCGGTGCGTCGTCTTGTTGAGTTGCGTTGCATTTGCAGTGAGATATACATATAAAAAAATGCAGTGGGGACAAAAAAAAATAGAAGGGAGTCACGAGAATATAAAAAAATATATAAGGAAAAAGATGAAAAAAAAAAAAATTAATGTAAGAGAGAATGAGAGGGAGATAGGGAAAAAAATTATTGCAAACATGCCCGGAACATTATTACAATATTGAAAAATGCAACCTTAAGTTATGGCAATTAGCTGGTTAAAGTGAGCGACCAACCGAGACTTCAATACATTACATCCATGAAGGGTAAATATTTTATGGTTATACGGGGAATATCCTTGAGTAATATGGCACCATTTTAGGAATTATTGAAAATAGTTAACTATATAATTGGCCGTATATATCTACATACATATAACTGTGTACTTCATGCACATTATTTTACAAATACCATTGTATATCATAAATTATTTTTATTATTTCATAATTTGTTCTTTCGTTTATTTTCATTGAGGGAATATAATTGCATCAAAGTGGAATAAACACAGTAGGGTGTATTCACACTAGGATTGCATAAAACATCTGCGTTCTCGATTGAGTGCTATTGTCCTATTTTACTTTCTTCCTCTTTCTTTCTATCTCTATCACACTAGTTTCTCTATATACGCGAGCGTTCGCCACGCGTGTCAGCTGTCATCGCAGTGATATTTCACGTTTGTTCATTGTCTCCATTTCATTGAGCGTTGCCTTACTGATATGAGAGTATATATATATATACACACACGATTGCATGCCTGATTATACATACCCACATGTATATACATATTTTTTTTTTTTTTTTTTTGATGAATTTTATTTCAGTATTTCGTCGATTGCATGTGTATGTGTATATATACCGTTCGTATATATGCACTCATTGTTTTCTCACGAATCATATATGAGTGACACCGTGTGTCATGTGTTTTTCCTGGTTTGTAAATTACTACTCTTTTCCTATATATTTGTGTTTTTTTTTTTTTTTATTGTTTGTTGGGTGACACACGAATAGTAATTACTATGTTCAAATAAACATTCAACAATAATAAATATTTGCACACAAACATTTATATATATATATATATGTATGTATATATACGGATAGAATGTCACAGTGAACATAGAGGGACGTTGATAAAAAATAATACATGAACATGAACAATTGCTACGAGCACAGTAAAAATATCATTTTCATTCTATTTATTTTATTTTCTTTCGGGATTATTTTGTTCGTTGTTTTTATATAACGATAAATAAAAATAAATATGGGGGAAAAGCAGTATATTTTTTTCTCCTCTTCATTATAAGACGATGATTATGTTGAATCAATGTGAATATATTGATAGTTCATCTGGCAAACTCCTGGCCAATTAGGGGACAATAAGCCGGTTTTCGGGTATGTGTACTGGGTTATGGTTGTGTTCATCATGGGGGGCCATTGTGCCCGGCAGCTGACAATGGCATGGACAATGAACGATACTTCGCGAATAATGCGACTCGCTCGTGCCGAGGCCACAGCTGGTCCATGGTGTGTACCTAAAAGGGTTTGCTCTCTCTTTCTATCTCCATTGCCACGTGTATGTATATGTATATATATATGTATATATACATATTGGTATATGTATACACGTTGGGTTCCCTTGCCGCAAACACGTTGGAAACTGCGGTAGTATACTCGTGACGAGCCATCCGTTACTCATGGGACACCCCTACGTGCCAAGTTACATGAACAAACCCCGCAAAGTTTTCAGAGCTAAAGTCTACTAAAGTATACTCATTCTCTCTTGATATATACCTATCAAACTATACTTCTTTGTCTCTCACGCTTTTACATACTTGCTCGCCATTTTACGTGTATATGTGTGTGTTTGTACGGGTTGGTTTTTTTTTTTTTGTCTTCGTACAGGGTATATACATACCGTGAAGATGTCCGGTAGTTTCTTTACTGTCAGCCCATTAATCAATGAATATAAAATAATATTTCAATATCCAAAGTTGTTGTTCAGTTATGGAAATTTTATGGCAATATCCGATAGGTTGCCATTAAATAAATAACACCTCAATAGTTGCACGTATTGTTACTGAATATATATAGTTGATTTGGCGTCATTCCAAGTGCTATTATATGTTCGCTGATTTGCTATACAGCCATCTATTAAATTTATGTTCATTCTTTGATTTTCAATTATTGACCACTAAGTCGAACAATTCGCATATAAAATGGACCATTTATTTACATAAAAATATAGAAGATTGTTATTGCATAAATTGTTAAAATAAATGATGTATGAAAATATTGTAGAAACGATTTGACATGATTTGGCTACATCAAAACGTGAAAGCATGACAATTTAATAAAAAAAATGTCCAAAATTTTATCACAAAAAAAAATCGATTGTGATGGTAAAAAAATTCATTCAATTATTATCAAATATTTTTGCTTAAAATTGGATGAATGATGCTATTGTAGTAACGTGAAATATATATGCAATTCATTTCATCTAATTAAAAAAAAAAAAAAAGATTTTTTTCCAATGAAATTACAATAAAATGATAAATGTCAAGTTTTCACCAATATTAAGAAATTCAATTTAATTAGATTTCAATATCATAATTAGAGATATATCATATATATATATATATATATATATACGTTATTCATCGCATAAATATAATTTATATAAAATTATAATTAGTAAATTGTATATTATTGGAAAATCCCGCGGTATCAATTGCATTAAGGCGACATTATACATACCTATAGATATATACATATATAGCAATCGCATATGAATATCCAAAGTAATTACGCGATATCAGGTTGACAGGGACGTGGCATATATCATTGTTATTAATCGGTACTAGTATGCGCTGTCAATTAAGCAAATCCTGGATTCAGAAACCCCTGTGAGTGGAATTCCAACTCCAACAACTCTGAGCTGTAGTTGGAAGTCTATGACGTTACTGGGAAGTTCCATTAGCTAAATTATGGTGGTCCCTCGTGGATGCCCGCGTGCGCACTCCTATAAGCCACAGCTTTGGGAGTGGCAACCGTAATACTCGCGTACGTTATACATACATTCATGCTAAATGCCATGTATCGCCTGTATAGACATTCGATTCTAACAACAATTCCACATAATCCTTTCAAACATCACTTATTTAAAATTTCGTGATATAATTAATAATTGTTCAGTGAGATATTGCATGTGATTACTTGAAGTAAAAGCCTATGAGAATGTTCTGCACAATTTTCTGTTAACACTAGTAGCATTCAATGACAAGTGAATTAGCTCCAACTAAATTGAAACATTTTAAATTTATTCCATGAATCATTAATGGCAATTCTGATGGATTTCTCATTGCAAATATATGTATGCATTCTTGTATATTTATATATATATATATATATATATATATATATATATATATATATATATGTATGTGTGTGCGCACACAATCGTTTCAATTCAGAAATGAAGATTTGTTTCACTTTGATGATACATGTCGATATACCTCGTGCGATTCTCCATTTGTATTCGTAACAAAGTATGACCGCCAATGCCACAAAGCCACAGAGGATACAGTATATAGTTATCACATAACATTGGGAATTCCATTAGATGAATTATTGTGACAGTGGTTATATGTGCGTACGTGGCCTATTTACATCTATAGTACCTACGTGCGTGATAATAGATAATCTTTGGCCATATTAGCACTATTTCCACTTATAACTATCTATGATGATAATATTATTATATACCAAGCTGTATTATGAAATTAATTGGCTATTTTATAATTACATTATTTCTTTGTAATTAAATTCGCCACTTATCCAATATATACATGTCAAATGATGAGATTTATCATTGTAACAATCGATCATGATCAAATGTGTGAATAGTGTATTGATCAATGGTGGAAAAAATGATTGAGTAGTGATTGGTGTTGAGCATTATGCATTGCATGTTGGAATAGCAACGACGGATGGGAATTGGATTTTGCTCATGCAGGATTTCCGTGTTCGGTCGCCGCAACTTCACTATATGGAATATCCGCTTTTCGTCAGCCGTTCATTTGCAAATTGCACAAAGCTATTTCGAATTGGCTTTTATACACTGTTGGATATAACGTCAACTGAACATATATATGTGGGTGTGGTGTGTGTGTGTGTGTAGGTATGTCTATTCCCCCTGCGTCGAGTCTTCTTCGGATTAACTCTTTTGCATTTTACATGTTCATATACATGTATATGTGAATGTAACTTTGCCATTATTTGATGACAATTATTAGCAATTGACATAATGGCATTTATTATTGTGATATGATTACGCATATGTATTTTTTTTTTTTCGATATATGTTACATTTATATTTCTCTTTTATATTATTCTCTCGCTGCGTTTAATTCTCCTCTATTCGCTTTATGCCATAAAAACATTTTACATACAAATCCTAACTGAAGTTTTTAAATAATAAAAGTGCTTTTATACCCGTGACTGTTTCATAGAAACTTTCATTCGCCCCAACTCCCTTCCCAAGCTTTTACTTGACTGCGCGATATCCACTACCACGGCCGTATTTCTATATTTGCCGTTTATTGCCAAGACCCGCTACTGAATATTTCATCGATGGACCGTGGCTCCAACGGACGAAGAATCACCGCTCGCGCTTCATCGGTGGTTTTCGAGGTAAATTAAGGGCAGGAAATTGTCGGCTTGAAGGGTCGCTCGTTTGCCCAGTCATATGGAATCGATTGAAAGGGTAGTACGTCTAAATTCTTTATAAATTTTTTGCGAAGTTTAAAACGGATTTATCTTTACCTTTATCCTATTTTTTATGTTCATATTTATGTTTAATATTATCTCTTATATATAAATATATGGAGCTTTATCAACCGATCATTAATACTAATGGTCAATGTTCTCAAACACTATTATTTCTTTCTAAAAATATTATTCATGATATATTTTATTTTTTTTTCTTCTTTTTAAACGTGTCACAATAACGGGATATTACATAATTGTTTCACGAGCAATTATATACTATTCATTTTTGTGTCAGGCGTGTGTCACAATGTCTATGAGTGATTGTGCAACGACTAGCAGTCAAGACGGTTTAAAAATAAATTCCGAGATAAAAGCCGTTTGGTATATATATATATATATATATGGGAGTGTGCGCGAATCGATAGGTCATTATCCTCTTTCAAGCTTTTCTAATTCAGGAAGGCTCAAATATACACAGCGAATGGCGGCGGCGCACACGGTCATCGTCAACGTGGCTGACAGCTTAGTGTGGCGAGAGGGTAAAAAACCGAAGGAAAAATAGCCGGAGAATGACATGGCGCACACACGGATATAATCTCTTTTGTCCATAAACAACAGTTTGCCATCTATTATTTACCGAGTGTGCTTATGCATGCCTGGTTTACTGTGTATAATCAATTAGCTCTGACATCGATTCGCGGCATTCTACATTGGCACACGAGCCTGCTCCACCTGATGCTCGTGGTTGATTGCATCCAACTTAATATATATATATTTATTCGTTAGGAAATAGCATATTGGAAGAATGTAAAAACGTAAGAATGAATAAAAATGTAAATATTGAGAGCCAGAAAGATAATACCATACAAACTGATATTGAAACTTTAATAGTGAGGATGAGGTTGATTTAATTAAATTGTAGATGGGGTAAACGTAAGTATTGATCTGTGCACACAATTTATGCTGAGACTTGATGGAGCAACGCAACGGCCTGCGGACACTGTCTAGACCTGATGGGCAATATTCATCTGGTTGGTTGTACATCGAGCGTATATAATTGCATTAGGTGTGTTAAGGGAAGGAAAAAAAGTGCTGAGGGGTATGTATATTACACGGCTGCGTTTACCGTTTAGTGATCCAACAGTTTGGCGAATTTATATATATATAATGAGAGAGAGAGAGAGAGAGCTTATGGTCAAATCAAATTACCGCAAGCTATTCACCGACTCGAATAAGTTGCTCTTACTTCGTGGTTCTGTATTAAATATTTTTTTTTGGGTTAAATTTAATTTACCAAATAGCCTGGGTAATTAATTTGAAAGTACTAATGACATTTTTCTTGAAAGGTTTTTTCTATATTCAATGAAAATTAAAAAGTATTGGCGATATATTGTGGACAAGAGTCTGAATTGTTTGAAATATATGTGCGATAAATAATTGAACATTCATTATTGCTTAGTCGACATGAAAATTCATCGTGTTATAGGTATATCTATATGGATGAAAACAGGCAGGAATTATTGGCAATGTATTTTTGATATTATATATTTCATTGGTGGGTTTTGCGCGAGACCGTGACATGCAATTATAATATATGGTTTTAAATGCGTTTATCAGGAAGCCCTTTGGTTTTCTAATAATCAATATATATACACGATGAGTCAATAATTTTTCAATTAATATTATCAGTTGTTTAATATTTTTAAGTAAAAACACAATTTGACATATATCTTTTGATCAACACTTTGAGTTTGCGTTTTATATTATTTCTGTTGACTATACAGTTATGTGAATGACTAGTTGATTGAAGAGTGTAGGGTATATGTGCAGCCATTTCATTAGCATAAGAACCAATAAATTGATACAACCGCGAGACGAGAGTGATAGAATAGCACCGATGTACACAAGAAAAACATAAAGTAATATACATTCAGATTTAATTGATTTCCCAATTGGTTATCAGTTATGACTGGATTTTATCATTTCAAAAGTGTTTGTTCACGTACATTGTATATGGACTATAAACAAAATTACTGTTCTGCTATGGAGAAGTATATATATGTATATATAATATTTTTTTTTTAATTCAAACGAGTTTTTCTAATGATTCAATGTTTAGAAACTTGTGGTTGGATTTTATAAATACTTATTTATTATCATCAATCATTATTTATCCAATCAGATGACTATGGAAAAATCGATTACATTGTACCAGTTGGTTTTGATTTATATATCGAGAAGTGAGATAGCAATAAAGGCGTTTAATATGCAGGAAGAAATCAATATGCAATTATAATAATGTTCGTGAGTCACGAAATAAATTTCCTCTAGCTCCTTCACTCAAGATATATCATGTTACCATTTAACTGTATGCATATATATTTATATCTTGTGAATATATTTTTATATACGTATAGTTTTCTGCAATTATCTAATGAAGCTTGGTATGAGTGAGCATTTATATGGGGTTTTTTTCTTTTGTGTTTTATCGTCATGTTCATTCCAATTCTCATTATCTATAACCACAATGTCAATGTTATTATTATAATTAGTTTTCTTTTTTTTTTTGTGTCTGATGTGTTTATTAAAGAATACATGGGATTATTTCAGCAGTATAGCTAACAAAAAAGAGATTGAAACAGCGAAAAAATACAAAATGAAAGTTCTAGAGAATATATTTAATTTGAAAAAAAAAAAAAAAAAAAATTGTTCGGCCTTCTATTAAATTCTATACTTTACCATAGATAATTAAAATTTCATTACATCTTCAAACACATCTATACCCATATTGACACATGTAATATCTGTGTTCTTATACTTTAAAAAAAAATCCGACAAAACCAATACTTTCTTATCACTATGCGATAAAAATTAAAAAATAAAAAGAATCTTTCGGAGTATACATCTAAGGATATATGCACACAAACACAATAGGACCGAGTGAAATAACGCGTGTGGAAGACATACTTTACGCTGCCCAATACGTCTATAAACATATACATACACAACACACATATCTTCGTTCCATTGAGCTCGAGTCGTCTCGTGCGTCCATCAGCAATTTACCGAGTCCCTGGTGAGATTAATGGCCATGTCCCAACCGATGCAAACGAGTGAACGTGAAACACAGCTCGCGTTATATATATCCGCTAGTATTCTATATATATATATATGTGTGTGTGTTTGGGTGTGGTATACATACACGGATGCTTACACCTGCCTTTACGCATTCGCGTTCAATACGCTCCATTGCGGTTTTGTGTCTGTATTGAATTTTTCAATAATTAATTTTTTTTTTCCTGCTCCATCGATGGCTTTCAGCCATTTCTATCACATATATATATATATATATATATAATACGACGTATAAAATATGATTTACATTTATTAACAGTATCATAGTACCACCATTTCCTCATTACACTCATCAAACTCCGTAGAGACAGTTTTATACATTTTTACATATAATTATATGTATATATTAGGACGCTTTATTATATATAAATAGACGGATTGTACAATTTGTTAATGTACACAACTAGGATATATAGATGAATGTGTGTGCGGGTGCGGTGCTTGCGCATGTGCCTGAATGTGGTCACAAAACTTAATCCAACGATTTATAATCGTGTATAAAGATCGCTGGAAGCGAAAAGTATCTGTGGTTTATGCGCGCGCCATCGTTCCGCCAAGATTTATCTTAATTTCGATCCGCTACAATAGAGATAGTGGAGGATTTGTCTCCTTTATACTCCAAAAAAGAACTAAACTGATCATGATAATAATAATTTTTAAAAATTAAATTGTTTTTATCTGTTAATAATGAAATTTTGTGTAAATAGAATTGATCAGATTTCGATTGGAAAAATGGAATGAAATTGACTAGTTATATATAAGAATCTAAATATAAACGTTATTCAGTAATTAGTTAAGCAATAATAATATATATTAATAGTAGTATGATTTTATTTATTAAAAATTCAATTCTATCTTTACTTCTCATTTAATAATGTCAAGTATTATAATGTTATTATATATACTGTAAATGTGTACAATTGTGTGACAAGAAGAAGAAATTCAAGGACCCACGGGCTCAGATCTATCGCGTGCACTGAGGGATTGAGGTGTCTCCACCAGTTGCTTAATTTACCTTGTGATTCGTGATTACGTTCACGAACGTGACGTTATCGCGTGTCCACAAGACGATGTACATAACGGAGAAAGGACGAGGGAGACAGAGAGAAACAGAGAGCGCAAGAGAGTTATAGAAGCGAGTATAAGCAAGCAATATGGAAATGTAGCAGTGATACTTATTTGTATGTATATGATACACAGAGTGAGTAGAGGTAGTCGTGCGTTTACAGAGGTCGACACTCTGCTTCCTGACAGATCGATTGTCGTATATACTCTATACCAATATAAATATAACAGATATGATTGGGGTGTGTGCATCAATTTACATCATACTCTGTCCGTGGATACACACGAATATATATATATGTGATTGTATAGAATATCATGTGTCTGGACGTCTGATCGATTCGGTATAGAAAGAAAAATAAATGATGAAATACTAAAAAAAAGTAAAAGGAAAAAAAAAAATAGAGGAAAAAGATAAGACAAATAAAATGATAATAAAAATAAAGTGAAGAATTGGAGTGTAGATATATTATTATATAGAAAATAAATAAATAAATAAATAAATAAATAAACAAAGAGGATGAGACGATAAAGTGTCTCGCGAAAGGAGGAAATGGATTGGCGGAGACGTCGACGGGAACTGCGTATGCCAGGTACATGAGTAATGGCGTTCGTGATAATGGATCGTTGATTCGTATGAGTTAAATTGAAACAGCAAACGGGCGTGGTATATAGTTATATATATATATATATATATATTGTGTATCGAGAATAGTGAGACTGTAACAAAAATATATATATATATAGATATGAAGTGAGTTAGATAAAAAGTGATCATATATCTATATATATATATTAGAGGTAAAAATGGCAGAGGGTGAATATTATGTAACAAGTATAGAACAAATAAAAAAGTATATATATATATATATTTATAAACTGTCAACTGTTACGCGATTTAATCGTAAATGTGGAAATGTCTCTCTGGCAGATATTCTGCAAGTGACATTTGTTTTTATATTTTTTTTATTTTTATGTTATTTGTGTTTCATTAAAATCACCAACTGTGAAAACGAATTCATTTGAAATATATACGTAGCCTATTTTCACATCACGAAGGCATTTAATTACAAATTCTCAATGTGCAGTTCACAAAATTTTCATTCAAATGAATTATATTCAAAATCAATTCCTCATCTGAACATTATACACATATATATTTATTAGTATTCGTGTTAATCATTTCGATATAATGTCGATGAAGTAAGTTTTTGTTGTTCCGTGTTTCCTTTTAAAAATAATGAATTAGGAAAAGAGGTGACGGAACAAATAAATTATAGAAAAGACTGTAGAAATATTGAGAATAGCAGAGGAGAAAGATGAACGAGGAAAAAAGTTGTAGTCACGAACTAAGTAATAAAATTGCGGTTTAACTGACTGGTTACGTATTACACTTATATATATGTATATATATATATACATGCATATATGTCCGTGAGACGTGCACGAATATATACCACTTCCTGGCGATTCACAGAAGGTGGTACAGCGGTATGCTGGTTACTCGTAAACCGAGAAATAGGGAGTGGTTTAATGATACCGCGTGCGATGTGCAACGCTCCATTTTTCATCAACTGTCATACACATACACAACACTTCCATACATACATATATACATACATATATATATATATATATTTATTTATAATGTAAAAATTGATGAGTGTTGTTGTTATTTCGTTCATTTCTCTTTATAACACACACGGTATGGAAGACATCACTTCTCAGCCATACAATTTTCTTATATCTACACACGTGTATATGTACATATATATATACGTATGTGAAGTATGCATCACATTATTGTATTGACAGACATAGGTATTGTGACACACAATACCGTATACATGAAGTGAACACAAAAGAATAAGGGAAGACGACCCCAAGATCGACAGTCACAAGCCACTTTAATCTTCAGTCAATTATTTCCGGATTGACAAGCAATTGACAATAAATAAAAAAAATTTGCAATTTCACGTTAACGTTATTTATTAAATGATTCGTTTTCAATTTAATTCTAAAAAAGTTTTCATGAATATCGAAATAATATAGAATAATAATGTTAACGATTTGCAAAATAGATATAAAATTTCGATTTACATTCTTTAATATAAAATATTGTATAAATTTTATGTTACATTGTCGAGAGTGCATGAGTTGAATAGAAAAGTTCAAAAACCCACCAATGCCTGTATCCGTTTGACCATTTTGTATATATATAATATACGTTAGACATATATGACTGTGTGGGTATTTGCGCGCAAGTGTCTTTTATCGTTGTTGAGCATCGAGTCGTCGTCTGACCCCGTTCAGACCATCTCTACTTGGACCGTTTGTACACGTTGTGGTCGTAAGCGCGCTCTCGCTTAGAAGTTCCTTCAAATAAGGGCTATATATATAAATATGTAGTATCATCGTAGTCTTGGTCGTCGCTGTCGCCATCGTCATCTTCTCATGCGCGCGTTCTTAACCCGATCTCATCAAACATTACGACATCGTCTGTCGTGTCCGTTGCAAAGTCGTTTCGCGTGAATCCCACGAGAATTGTCGACCAAGAGTCCTTCAAGCTTCTCTGCGCGACTGTGATTCGTCTATCCGATACTGAGTTTACGATAGCACCGTCCTCTATACATATCAGCCATTTCCTCCTCTATTCCACTATCTTTTGTACCGTCTCTTTATCCTTCGCATCAACACTGAATCAACTTTAGACATTCCTTTTCTCACTGCACAATTAAAAAATGTAAAGAAAAAAAAATTGGAATGGATAGAATTTTAATATATTTTAAACTTGGCAAAAGAAAACTAAATATTCCATTCATTTAAATTGTAACTTTGACAAATAGCGAGTCAATTTTGAATAAATATCAAGGCAATTTATCGCGTTTGACGCGGTGCAAATAAAAATGTGAAGCACAGGACAAAGAATTAGGAGGGTAAAATACATTTTTATACAACATATGTTTTATGCATATTCATTCGTAATTACATATTGCCTTAATGCCTTTAATTCTTTTTCTTGTATATATATATATATATATA
>CAJUYH010001172.1:0-13166 GCA_910591685.1 Galerucella tenella
TATGTGGAAATGGCGATGAAAAATGGTCACCGATAAATTTTGACAGTATTCTGTCCATTGCATTGCAATAATACTGGACCATATATTAAAGGTATACGAGAGAGAAAGGCGCAGAGCGCGAGCGAGAGAGGAAAGTACACGTGAGGGGATGTGTAGGGGCTAAATTTTGTTGGGGACGAGCGGAAAATTCTCCGTTTTTCCCCCCCTCATCTCTCCTGATACTTTCGCATAGTTCGCGCGGTAACATATTACGAATTAATACCAACTGCTACAGTGAAATATTACTGCAAAATACTGACCGTTATTTCGTTTCATACCGCACACAGTTTTCGGCAACCCCTCGCGCTCACACTCTTTTATTTTTCTAGTGCGAATTGTTATATTTACGCGTGTTTTTTTTTTTTTTATTATTTTCGAATTTATATTCGATGCTATCGAAATCGCAGTTGGAAAAATACACCACGTTTTCGTTGATTGGACTCTTTTATTTTTTTATTCATATTGTGCAAGTAAAATGGGATAGTTGTGTATGGAAAATTTATACTTTTTCACATTAGAAGGGATTCAAAAGCGTGTATAGATTTTTTAAAATTATTTTTGGATGCTGACTGAAGAGTGAAAATTGACAGTGATATAAACAATATGAGAATTTTTATGACTTTGTCTCTTAATTTTTGTTACATATGTATAGCAACTATTGCAACAGTCCCTTCATATACGTGACAGCTATTACACTGTTTAGGAATTAAAAACTGGCACATAAAATTCATTATCATACACTATATACTAACGATTAGTAAATAATTTATCACGCAAATATTATGATCGAATTCACATCGATATAATACTTATAAAGACTTTGATGTTCAAGGTTACTGTATTTGTCCCATTAAATCTCATAATTGACAATCAATCTCGTTTAGTACACCATCTATGTGAAACCTTATCATTAAATTTTTTCCATGTTGAATATTTCATAAAAAAAAAGATAGCAAATCAGTTTGAAAAATCAGTTAAAAGAATCCAAATTGAAAAATATAAAAGTGATAAAACGCAGTATATAAAACTATAAAAAATTGAGAACCAATATTTCACACACGTAGTCATTGATACATCACAAATATATGTGTAAATTTGCATGCTTTCATAACTGATGTAACAGATAGTGCATGGTGCAAAATAAATGACATATCATAATAAAAATTCATTTAAATAAATAAATGAACGAATAAAAAAATTCGTGCAAATTTATTTATGAATTTATTATTATTTTTCATTTCTTGATATTTAGGCTTAATTTGGAAGTTGTAGTAATAGGGGAAAATGAAAAAAAAATTATAAGGGTGTGTAAATGAAAAAACGTAGTGTGAATGATGGTAAATTCCAAGCACTTGACGAGCAGCCTTTTGGTCTGTTGGATCCAATAATGTCCTGTGTATGTTTAATTGGCGAGGACGGACAAAAAAAATAGAACAGTGTAAGAATGGGAGAGTGTGAGAGAGAAAAAATGAACAAAGGTAGTGAGTGAAATTGAGGTGAGAGTGGTGTAAAGAGAGAAAATGATTGAAGGTTAGTGAGCATAAGAAGATTCGAACACGGCTTAATCAATCTGCTCATTACCGTGTATTATTTTTCTCTCTCTAATATTTCTTTGCATTTTATTATTTTTATTCTTTCGTTCCGGAAATTTCATTTCACTTATATTAATTTTATCCCGTAATTACAAAACATTTTCTTCCATCTATATTGCGACAATTGAAGTATTCTTTTCGCAAGTATTACATTCATTTTATTCATTTCACGTATAGTGCGTGATTGGGTACATTGGCGCAGAATAAAAAAAAGGGAGTATTAAGTAAATATAAATTAATATAAATTATTGAATAAGTAGTGTGCTGCGTATGTATATATTGTATTCCGTCTCATAAACTGTAGCAATATCAAATGATGTAAAGTACTGTGATGCTGCCAAATGAATTATTTTTTCTATGTGACAATTACACTTGGCATCAATTGACAATTTAATTTCTTCTTGCATTCAAGTTATTATTTTGCTCTGTGCATAATATGATGTTACTTCCAATTACTTGCAAAACTATGATGGTTGACGACAATTTTCGTTTATCTTATTTTCTTTTGTTATTATTTGAATCATTATTGAATTGCCTGATATATGTTTACTATTATGACAACGAAATCATTTGATTTCTATTTATATCAATAGGCAGGAAAACTACAATTTTCATAACATATTACCGTGTATTTGAAATATTTTATCAGTGAATATTCAATTTCTAATAACACCACAGTTTTTTGCTATTTCTCTTCTATAAATTCATTATGGAAAATAATAAAAAAGAATCTGAAAAAACAAGGCAGTGAAAGTTCACTCAACAAAGGGTAGAGACAGGGTTCATCGGGGGTGTAAGCTTTAACGCGGGTATTTTAGCACAATACCGACATGGATTATTATCGTTATTGAGCTGATTACTCACACGGATAGAATTGTGATGCCAACGAGGTGAATAACGGGTATCGTGTGAAACTTTAATTTTATCTCTCCCTCTGATGCTCGACTTTTGCTCTCTGTCCACATGTATATATATATATGAATGTATATTAGTCCGGCGCGCGCCCACGCGTCCACACGCGCGTATTTATCGCCAACGCATGCATGTGGATCCTCGTGAAATTTCTGACATTAATTTATCGCTAGGTGGTATAAACGTGTCATGTAGCAATTAACGTCACCACTCATTTACGCAGTTCGTCAAACACGAGAGGCAAAAAAAAAATATTTTGTTACAATTTTATTTTTGTTTATTCGTATCGTTGTATCGCTGCGTGTATTATTTTTAATTATAATATTTCTATTGGAATCCATTGCGACAGTGAATATTAAATTTCATTTTTACCAATTTAATTTATTTATTTCTATTTTTGATATTAATGTAAAATATGGTGGTTGTTAAAATTAATGAATCGAGCAATTTATTCTTTAATAGGTACTGAAAATTATTAAATATTTGTAAATCAATCTTCGGTTGAATTAAGCTTTATATTTTGTTTTGTTGTTGTTATGATATAATAAGTTTAATTTGAAGTTTTTCCCAATTCTTTTCGTTTCCTATTTATATTACAAGAAGAATGAAGATTCAAATTGAACTCTGTGAACAAATATAAAAACAAGTAGAAAATAAAAAGAAAAAACACGCGCCAGCGTAATAAAATGAAGGAAGTAATAAAGCTTTTTAATGGATCGGATATTCCGAGTACTTTCGCAAATAAAAATTGATGCTTGATGTTATATCCAATATAAATTCGTAATCGTCGCACACTTTTGGGAGTTCCCGAGGCTGAACAGGATTGAAGGCACTTTACGGCTGCGATTCTTCCTCCCCTTTCAATAAATATATCTATATATACATATCTATATTATTTATTCATACATGTATTCACGGGTGAATTTTTGCCATTAAAAAAAATCTCCCATAAAATTAAATTATATTCCCGCGCATTTAATTTTTTCATTAACGCCTGTCTACATCAAAATTCTCATTATTCTCATTTGCAATGTTAATTTTCCATCGCAAAAAATTGGCAAAAAATAATTTAATCGATTCTTTGTTTGAAGAAGTAAAAAAATGAAAATAATACACAAAAATAAATTTTCATTGTGAAAAGTAAAATTGTCCAATTTATCATTTGTTGACATTAATTATTATATAATTGCAATTTTTGCAAAATAAAGAATATATATATATTCTGTATAGAAAATATTTACTCTCCATCTATTTTAATATACATATACATAGAGGTGGTGGCAACGAGTGTGTGATACAATGCAATTTGTCGAGCAAATCAAAATGAAATCAAGCGCAAGATAAACGCTCGTGTTATGCCATCTATAGATCGACAATTCATGCATATTAATTTGAACCATGAACGAAAAAATAATATGAAAAAAGATGAAAAAAATATTTAAAAAAATGGTGAAATAGTAGTGAACTTTGGCACATGCGTGAGCACGTGCAAACACATTTATATACACGTTTATACCATTATTTTTCCATCAACGTGAAATCGACTGTAAAAACAACTGAACAATTACAAATTCATGCACAAACCGCTATTTTTATTTATTATTTTTTCCTCGTTTTTTTTTCACAGTTCACGACAAATAAACAAACCGAAAAGATTTAAAAAAACAGAATTTGGTTCGAAAAATATTCCTGGACATTTCTAGAAAATATATTTTCAGCCATATTTCGAAATTTCATAATATATTTGAAATTTATTTATAATAAAATTGATGTTACAGATTAGTTTCCCCAAATGGAATCAAAATTAAATATGGGTGTTCATTGTTTCGATTTACTATATAACAATTTTCAAACTGTTAAAACAGTAACAGATGAACAACTAGATAACCCAAAAATTAATGAGACGATATTTCAGATTATTGCAATATCACTACAAGTTGAGAAGTGAAAATAAGAAAAACGATGCAAATCATAATTGAAAAAAATAAATAAATGTTTCAAATTGATGCAATTGTAAAAGATTTTTCATTCTCGTTCAATTTCATTCAAGTGCGGATAATAATACAATGTGCAGAGGTCATCGGTAGACGTGCAAAAGAAGAAGTGAGATAGAAAGAGACCGAGAGAAAAGTGTACAAATAAAAGAGAGAGTTGAAGTTGAAGTAGCGAAAAAAAAGGTAGGATTGCGCGAAAGAGAAGCATTGGAAGAAGGTAGCAACGTGAAATATAGAACGCGCTGGGAGGAAACTCATAAAGCCTCAAGTATTTCACCCTTTCATGTGTGCTACGACCTGCCCCAAACTCAAGTTCACATATATATATATTTATACTCTCTAATCTCCCCCCCCCCCCCCCCCCAACGACATGGCTCCCAAGTGGTACAGTCGTGTCGCTTCAACATCAAAGAAAGTTCTGCGGGAGGACGATACGCCACTTATACACACGTGTATACATGCACGAATAATGCTATATCTATATATTGAGCGTGTAAAAGTTTTTTTTGCTCCATCATTTAACAAAAAAAAGTTCTGCAACTTTTCTTTTTATCAAATATAAATTCTTTAATAATATTTCCAACTTGGATATATATGATGGAACAATTTTTTTCTTGAATCAATTTAAATATAGAAACTGTAGCAAATATTTTTTTTTTCACATACACTTGCCAATTATTCATGGTGAAGTTCATATCAATATATATCAGTATGAATCATTTGTATGTAAAAAAATAGCGAACAAACTCAGGAGAATAGTAATGATAAATACGAATAGAAGAAAATATAGAGTATAAAAATACATTTTTATTAATTAATCAATACTTTCATCCATATTATTCAACGAAAAATTCCATCTATCAACATTAAATACTTATTCGTGTATAGACTTATCTCCGTTAGAAGAAATTACTAAAATATCTCAAAAACCATAGATTTTCAAAAAAAAAGGATAAAAGAGAAAAGTGGACTTTCACGAAAAATATTCAGTAGAAAAACAGTTTCAACGTCATATAGTTTTGAGAAATGAGAATTAATTTCATTTCAATTCCGATATATTCATTATATAAAATTATATAGAATATTTGAAAAAATATACTTTATAAATATTTCTGAAAAACACAACATAATACGAAACTTTACTGATTTTCGTGGATGTTTATAAATTTACCATTCAACTGCTTTCCCAAAATTTTATATTTTTCCAGATACATGAGTTGCTCATTTCAAACTCGTGCACATACATATGCACAGAAAGTGATGATATAACGTAGAAGAAACAAAGAAAAATATGACGGATAAAAAATATACTGTCTACAGTATAGTATATATGGATAATATTATTCGAAATGCTGCGAGTGCAATTAATTGAACGAGATTCGTGACCCTGGGCAAATTTTCTGGATGAAAAGCATCTCTTACCGATTCTTTCTTCTTTTGTTTCTCGGCCGCTCTTCAGTTATTCTTTGAAAGGGGTTTTATCAAAGAAAGCGTCAATTAAATGAACAAACAAAAGTAACAACACAAACACAAATAATTGATTGGAAACTGCAATAAAACACATTTAATTTCGAATAAAGCATTTGTCATTGGAATATACTTACAAGTTTAATATTCATTTAAATGAATAGTGCGTGATTTAATTGAAATAACAAATCATTTCTACCTATAATGCAGCAAAAAAAATACAATATTTTATTTTGAATATTAAAAATAGAAAAATTCCAATCGTGGTCAAAACATAAATGATAATCCGTGATATAATCATGCATTGAAATTAATTTGTGTTCTCATAGAACGGTATTTGTATAGCATAAATTGTGAACTTGTTGTACAGTTTGCTGTGCAGTTGATCAGTTGATGAAGAGTTGATGCATCTATAACAATTTTTTAGCGAAATCATATTTATTAAATCTGAATAAATCTAACTTGTAATAGAGATTCTCCAACATCAAGAAACGTAGATAGATATGGATACTTGTAGATAGCTGAACTCATTTAGGATTGGAAGGATTCTATGCGTTATTTATGTCACACAATTTGAATGAACAACGTTAAGTCAGTATCGAATGTGCGGTAAGTCCACGGCTTGAATGTTAGATAACAAGTTCTAGTATATTACAGTATTCCGCCGAATATGTAATGAAATTTAATTGAAACTCAAGAATGGAATAAATAACATTTTGATCTTATGTAATTTTAGGGATCTGCTATGCATGAGAATTCCACTGATTTTAAAATAAAATTCTTGAGAGATATATGACAGCAATTATTTCGATAACATGATTACCAGTGTAATATATATGCAATAAATTTCTGAAATTTACCAAGTTTCATCAAGACCAGATGACACATTTAAATGCGATAACCCTGTAATTATATTTGTAAACTCTTGTCAAGTTGAATGTTAACCGTTTATGATTTTTGAATTGTCGAATGCAATTACAATCAACTGACGAATCAGTAATATCCTCAAATTTGCAGAAAAAATGCACCTTCTATTGTTTATTGCAGAATCAATTTAATTCCACTCTACTAAAAACAATTGGATATACTATGAAATGGTAACAGATTTAATTGATATTTCTCTTTGCAGGAAACTATTTAATGATACAAATAAATTAACCTTCCGGAAAAAAATATAGTTCCACTTCAATATGATTATCTACTCTGCTAATTGTTACATATTTTTATACTTCGGTTTTTTTTTGTTATCTCTGATGTCATTATTGATACTCTTTAATGTATGATGTATATCTATGTGTGGACGAACAATAGGTGAAAAGAGAAGGAAAAGCAAAAGTATGCAGTGAAAATAAAAAAAAAAGGAAAAAAAAAGTGTCATCTTGTGCGATCAATGTGCCGGGGTGTCTGAGACTGCCACTTAGTTATTGTCTGGGCTCGTGCGCCACTCTGCACGCCACTCTTCCGTACTTTTTCCCTCTCTTTCTCTCCCTCTGTAGCACTTCATCCCCTCATTCGTCTTTAGTCTCAACTCTTCAACAAGCCTTTGTAACCACGAAAGCACACCCTACATACATGGTGGGATTATACATGGCAAGATGCCGACAATTTTTTTTCACATACTTCATTTGTAAACTTCACTAATATCAACTAATTTTCCCTTATCTTCTTTAATTATGTTTTACTATAACAATACATAAATGAGTTATAAACAATTACGTATATTTGCAAATGAGTTTTTAATTGAAACATCCATATGTAGTATTTCAATCGGACTTTTCTAAAATATCAATTTTTTCACAGTATATATTATTTTTTGAATTAAATTGTGTCATAATTTTGCCCTGTTTTTTATGCTTGTTTCCTCGCACTCTCTCTCCCTTTCTCTCTGTCCCATACAGTAATAAACACCGATCGTTAATCAAGAGTGAATAAATTCCTCAATTTAGTTCAGTCGACCCACGATTATCCGCATGAGCTGTGAACTAAACTGGTCTTTGAACCGTGTACGCAACCTTTCAAGTGTGTACAGTTACAGTCAAAGGGATAAAAGGCGATCAAAAACGAAAAGGCGAGGGAGAACAGGGAAGGAAGGGAGAGGGTATAAGGGAGAGAGAGAGAGAGAGAGAGACTCAATCGCGAGCAAGACGAGAAAGCGTAGTCAAACTCATTACGAAATTAACTATACATTTTTAGATTTTCATGTAATTTAATCAACTTCTTCTTCCTCGGTATTTCCTGAAATAAACTACCAATTAAACTTCACGGCAAAAAATAGCAATCTTATGAAAATTATAAATGAAATTGTTTATAATTTTTATATAAAATGTATCATGTATCAATATTTTGTGTGTAACACGACTGATAAGTGAGAAAACTTATGCAACTTTCACAGAAAGTTATGTTATTTTTACAGGACAATATTTCACGTAAATTTTCACTATACTCGTATTAATGAATATTATTATATATAAATAATCAGGATTTCGGAAAAAAATTCCACAATAATGTGTTACGTGATTGTTTAGTAAGTGGCAACATGTTGAAATGGAAAATTTACGAAATTTTACATGAAAATTGCTGAAAAAATGACAACAATTTATACACATACAAAATTTCACATTTAAAATTACTATTTTGGATAAACCACATAAAATTACAACAAACATAGTAAACATACGATGAAAAGTATTGTCCATTCTTCTGATTTCATGAAAATTATGTGTGACTTAGCACATGTCATTTTTGAACCACTCTAAATAACACACTCTTCAAACCACATGCCGATCTTACAATTACATCAAATTACAATTACAAAAATCTTCGCCACATATCATCCAGAGCTACATATATTTTGAAACTTCTCTTTTCACGATCTTCAATTCATTAAATCATCGCAGATGAGTCTCTGTTTATTTCCTTTCCTATCTCGTCCACCCTTTTTCCCATTATCATTCATTCTCCACTTATTCTTCCTCTTTCTCCACATTCTCTTTACAAACATACATACACGTAGTTGTTACTCTGCATACACGCTAATGCGCCAGAATAGATTAATTCTCGACCAATAGCAACGGCAATCGAACCGCCCGGCGCACATTACTCAATTATTTATGCTTCATTAAGTATATATCCAATGCCACTGGTACTGGTTGCTCTGGGCGTAGGCGGTAGTACATATAAAGGGTGAGCGAGTGAGACAGAGTAAAAGAGTTAGAGTGTATGAGAGCAGCGAGCGGACGGGAGACAGAGAGAGAAGTTGGAAAACGTGCTCTCTCCATGATGTGCATGAGAGTCAGGCAACTCTCCAAGAGGAATATATACGAGGAAGAACGGTTACGGGAACTGGCGGGGAGGGACCAATTGCATGCGGTGGGGTGGTTTCAGGCTTGTTTCGCGATGAAGGGAGGCAAGGAGAAATGACGCCAGCAGCAGCAGCAGCAGCAGCAGCGCTAGCTTGCAAAAGGGGAGGACAGTGTGTACATTGGCCGCGTATACACGTATATGTACCCGGGAATTTCGGTACATAATGTATGTCTGCGTGTTCGTACATCTAAGCGACCACTACAGCTATCTTTCTTGCTCTCTCTCGTTGTCTCATTTAGCGTCCTCGTCTTGTCCATTCGTAAACATCCTTCTCTATTGCCTATGGCCGCCATCTTCCTCGTCACGTTACCGAGGCCTAACTTAATTATTCGAGAAATTCAGCGTTCCATTCCCGAATCCCGTCATCTCTCTCACTCATTGTCGATGCTGTTCCCCTTCACGCTGGTCATCCACCCACCCCTACCGCTCGTCTCATTTTCCCCCTCTTCAAACCGCCTAACACTGCCTAAACATGAACACAATCGATCACACTGAAATTCTCTCCTAAATTTTCGTGGTTATCGTTAGATGTATGAAGTATTTCATACTAACACAGTCAATCATTATCTAGAAAAAGGCTATTGGTATTTTCATTAAACAGTGCATCCTTCCTTGTTCGATAGAAGCAAATGTTTTCTTTCGAGTGTTCAAATATGAGATACGTTGATTTGAGATGGTTACAATAATCCTGGACGAATTTTTTCAGTGTGTTGTTAATTAAAACTTAATTGACAGCGTGATAAAAAATATAATAGTGATATTGTTGAGAAAAATATCCAAAATTATATATTTAAAGCGTTATTATAGATATTAATTTAGTTATCGAGCTGAAGTTGATCACGCGATTTATAAATTCTTTGATTTATATATAAAATAAATATTTAATAACAATTTATACATAAACGTTAAAGTAAATATTCTTTCTCATTAATTTTCGGTATGGCATAAAATATTTATCTATTGCACATATATTGTAACAATGAAAAAAAATTAATTCATATATGTTAATGGGATATGGAATATTGAGGTAAATAAATGAAGGAGAAAAAAAAACGAAAAAGAAAGGGACATATGCAGAAACAAAGTTGATACTGATATTATGCTGCAACTTTACTTATAAAATTGCGTATATATGCATTTATATATGTGCCAGGAAACACTTAAATAATATTTCTCAAAGTCGGAGAATATATATATTTATTCAAAATTGGAAATAGTGCGAATAAAAGAAAGGGAAGAAGGAGAAAGAAAAGGAAGAATAATGTGAAACGGGATATTATACCAACAAGAGATAGTTACTGCCCTCTCACTTTTTCTTTCTCTTCTCTCTTCAACTCCGGCGTCACGATCGCTTGGACGGATAAGCGATGGCCTCATGGTGGGCGGAATTCGTTTATATCGGCCGGAAGACAAAAACAATATGCGCGAAAACGAGAGAAAATTGTATAGTGTGCTATATAACGTTGAACAATTTATTCCATAGCCATATATGATGCGGATATGTATTATATACGCCTATATATATTTAAAAATATATTTAAATTTATATGCAATGCACGTCAATCAGAATTAATTTATTGAATAAAAGATATAATGGTTAAGTTATGGAGATATTTTTTTTCCGGAAATTAATTTTCTATCATATTTTATTGATGTTGTTTCGATTATAATTGATAATTAAAAAAAATTGGGGTTAATTGCATTCTTTCACTTGTTTATTTTTATTTTCCTCCGTCCAATGGATGTATACATATATCCATATATATATATATATATATATTTAATTGTAAAAAAAAACTGAAATTTAAGACACTTCTCGATTAAAGGACAGCAACATATTTTCAGTCAACTTCAACTTTATTCCGATTGTTCTGACAATTGAAAGGAAAATTGATTGTTAATATGATTAATCAATAAATCAATAATCATTCATGATATTTTATTTATATTTGAAATATAGGGAATTACAATTCGGAAATTTTAAAATTGTCCATGAAGGCAATATATAATCTATTTAAAACTATAATTTAATTACTCTGATTTTGAAAAAATAGAAGGAAAAGAAGAAATAAGAATATTGAGAGGAACTCCTGCATACAAAAAATTTTATGATAAACTGAAATTATATCAAAGTCACCAACAACAAAATTTATTGTAAATATTTTACTAAATAATATCTACATAATCATTCAAAATAGCACTTGTATCTAATTTATATTCCACAATTTTATAAGCTATCTACAGATCCACGGATATAACTTATATTATCGCACTCTATCTTATTAAATCTGAGTGCTCAAAAACATTTATATTCACAATCGATTTCATACTCTTTTGCAATCTTCGCCTCCGTTTTTTTTTTCATTGCATTTTGTTTTCTCTTTTAAATATTTTTCTTCCTACGGATTTCCGGTTGATGGGTATATACACATTGGCATTGGCGAAACGAAAAATAGAGTCATGATATAAAGGAAGTAAACGATTACAGAACGATCATATATGAAGTTATATATTCCTTTATATATATATATATATGCATATATATATTTTCCTTACTCTCTCTATCTCTCTCCCTCTCCCTCTCTCCTTCTGTATTATCTGTTTGTGCAAAACGCAATATAATTAATTCTATCTTGATTCAATCGAAAAAGTCTCGAGTTTTATGCTAATCACTTTTGGCGCATTGTGTGTTTCACGGGTAATGGAGATAAATAAGATTTATCGGTAGAATAAATCATACCTTATTAACAAATAACAACTTAATATTTTTTTTTTCTTATTCATTTTTTCCATTCCACAATATAAAGAAAACAAAACATAATACATCGAATAATAATAATAATAATAATAATAATAATAATAATGATGTTGTTTCTTTCCACAACACCATTTATATAATTGTCTTACAGCAACTTTACAAATATTTCAAATACTTTACATACATATTTATATACACATATAACTTGTACCTCAATTCAACGCTATATATAATTTTATTCTTGGGACTTGAAACAACAATTGAAGAAATAATCACTTGTATGTGCATTGCAAAATGCATTATTAAACTTTCCAATGGCCCAAGTACAAGAGAAAGTGTATGTATGTGTATATATATGTATGCGTGAATATGCATATGTGTGTGACAGTTATGTTAAACATACAGTTATAAACTATATATGTAAATGTTCCGTTTTTTTTTGTACGTATTATAAGTATATTTATTTCTTTATTTTCATATATTATTATTATAACTTTATTCATATTTCTTTTTTATTATTTTTTTTTTTCCATTTTTCAAATGATTCATATACGTATGTGTTGCATACATAAATACACATTAGTTTAATACAATTTATATCAAGTTTATCGGCATATTCCACAGTTTATTGTGTATCTTATATTTATTCAACCTTTCGTAACAGGTTCAATACACTTTTTTTTTTACGTTTTTCAGAATAATTATATATAAAGGGTATGTAAACATCTATGGGCTTGTATGTGTGGCGTGTGCGTGTGCGGGTGTGTGTGTGTATGCATGTAATGAGGTCGAATAAAAGGTGCTCGATGACAAGTGAATAATATTACAAGTGTTGAGTCATTTTTTGAAACATATCATTCAAGCAAGACAAAAATTGCTTTCTTCCTTTTTTTCTCTTATAAAATAAACACAATATATTATTATTATTATTACTATTATTCTTTTTTTCCTACATTAAATTTGTGAATCATCAAGAGAATCGATATGAAATACTCAGGAGAATACATACACACACATACACATATAATATATATATATATA
>CAJUYH010001172.1:13266-51735 GCA_910591685.1 Galerucella tenella
TATATATATAGCTCAGTCACGTTTCAATTTTATTCACAGCGCGATATAAATTAATTTCTTGCGATATATATATGTACATATTTTTTTTTTCCTTTTTTTGTTTCATTGCAATTTCTTTTCGTTTCACCAATCCTCTCTGCTTTCTCTCTCTTTCCACTTCCGTTGTGCCTCTCTATACTGATTCACCGGGACACCCTCGGGACCTATTTTTGTTCTTTTATTATTATTATTATTATTTTATTTTTTATTTTTCAAATCCCCGCGGTGAATCAAAGACCCTGCAAACGAGACAAATTGGTATTCGAACAAAATTCAATAAAATATAGAACGCATACCAGAACCGTCTGGATTGTGCGGCACCGTAGTGAACGTAGAGAGATAGAGAGAATGTGAAGGCAAGAGGGAGAGAGAGATTGAAAGAAAGAGAATACATGAAAGTGACAGGAAGCAGAGACAGACATTGGCCACACGCGGGTATAAGGGTGAATGGGTGGCACCACCGATAACCCAAATGGTGGAAAAGTTTTGATTGAACACCTCGTCAAATGGACACCCGTCGTGACCTAGCTCTATTTTTTTTATTCCAATTTTATATATATGGGCATTTTAAATATATTGTTGGAATTTTTGTATGAACGTAAACTGGAATCTTGGAATGAAAATAAAATAAAAATAATCTTTATAATTTTGATTGAAAGGTTTTCGATGAAAAGATATTTTATTAGCAATATTATTTTCATTGTTAATACCGTGCGTAAAAATAAAAATATTATTCACTATCAAGTATAATTGTAATGTAGGAAATGATGTGGTTGAAGCTGTTATACATTTTGGTATTAACACTAAATTGTATTCAATAACATAATGCTGTCGAGTAAATTTTTTTGTATTATTATAATTATGCTTGGCAATAATTGAAAATTTTACATTGCACTTATATTTATATATGTATATTAATGTATAAATTGATGAATATTCGCGCAAAGTATATTTGTAATAATTCACATTAATTCATCAACTCACCATTTAAATCTTCAATTATATATAATGTAATGAGAGACAGTATTGTGTATTTTATATTTCCATTTTTCGAATAAAATAATTACTGCAATATCGAATCGCTTTTCCGTATTTTCGATTCAAAATATCTTCACTACAATACAAACAACTATTGGCGAATTATTGTGAAATTCAAAACACACTATTAATATTGATGTACTCGGCTGAAAGAAAAAACAAATTTAATTTCTTGTAAAGAATAGAGAAAAAATTGTTTGAATAAGTTGTTGACTGCAGAGTTATATAAATATCTCATATATAGATACACAGCTATATATCAATTTTAATTCAACGACGAAGACTTAACTTAATATTTAATCATTTTTTCATTTCCAAATTCATTTATTTTTCAATGCATTTTTAACTACATTAATTCTATTGACTACGAAAATTGTTAGGAATCATTTGAATTACTTTTTTTCTTCTTTTTGTTTTTTTTTTTACATGTAAATGCACACCATATACGTTTATGAATACAGTACATTTTTCTTGTGAGTCACATCAGGGGGTGAGAACGGAACAAAAAAAAAGACGAAAGGGTTTGTCGGGCGAAGAGAAAGAAAAAAAAAGGAAGAAGAAGAAAAAGAGAAGAAGTCGACGATATTTCATTCGATATTGCACACCCCCCAGCATTATTTCTCTATTTCTGCAACGTGCACTCGCGCTGCTGTACCATTCTTTCACCTTCTTCTTCATACTGTACGCGATGTCCCCCCTTTCCTCCCTGCCATGTTCCCCGCTCGCGCTTGTTTGACCCGAGGAAAATAAATTGTTTAATTTATATTAAAAATAAATAGAGAACTCTGGCAAACGCCGACGGGCTCAGAAATATTACTTTTAATATTAGCATTCAACCTCTCTCTTCTTTTCGCTTGTTCCCTCTTTTATTTTCCATCATTTATTTTTATTTTCTATTTTTTTTCTCTTATTATTTATATTCGCTCTCTTACCTATTTTCATAAGAGTGTATATGTTTCCCATAAATTACAAAAATTCACGATTTATTGTTTCAAAATATATTTTTATAAAAATTAATCGCCGACATTTAATATGCATTTTTAGTTTCATATTTTGTAATGTATTATGTGGAAATTTTTTATTGTACCGTGCCATAGAAGATATTTTATTAAATGCCAAATACATCTTCTGTGTAACCGAAATGAATTAATTTGAGTTCGGTAATGAAGATTTTTTACTTTTATTTGAAAAAAAGGTGAATAAATAGGGTATATCATTGTCGCATGATTGACCGGAGGTAACTTTGAGAAGTGCACCAGATATAAATACTGCGATCTATTTACAATAAAAATAATTTGGATTACAGCCAACAATAAATAAAAAATTTCAATGTAAAGTGTATTTCTAGGCTTAATAATTATGATAAATGCACTAAACAATTTTTTATTTCATTTTAAAAGAATGTTCAGAATTTTATAACACGCTTTTTACTTTTCTTCACGTAGTGAGTAAAGTATTGGTTTCATCCGATTTTTCGAAGGGCAAAGTGGGGCATATATATTTGAATTTTTTCCAACAGTAAATAGAGTATTTTAAAAATAGCTACACCAAAAAAATTAAAAATTTATAGAGAGTTGATTGTTACTGAATCGATGAACTATTATTGTACCAAATTTTTCTTTTACAATCAATACTTCTGCATGAAATTAATGTTGGCATCGCTGTAATTTCAGTGTTAGCATTACTAAATCTACATATTAATTATTACTTTGCTTAGTCAATTTTATTTCATATACAACTTCAAAGTCAATAGATGATATAATCATGATCGATAAATAGTAGCATCTTCCCTCCGTAAGTATATATTTATAATATCAATATTGTTTTTCACGCAGCAAAACAATTTTTTTGTTCATAAAATGCTATATAATAATGAAAATACATTTAATTATAAATAAATAAAAAATATATGAATTGATCATAATATATAATTAAAAATTCAAATTTCCGTTCCGCTCACTGACATTCAATACTCAATATCAATATTTTTTTTATACGCAATGTTTTAGTTGTTTATTTTTACACACGATGAAATTATAAATACAATAGAAATAGCCATTCGCAATATCGCACTAAATGTAGGTTAAGACTTTCTTAAATCCGAGCACTCCAAACAAAGGCTGCATCCACTGCTAGGATCCCTCAATCTCTCTGTTTCTATTTCTTATACATATGGTACAATATATACACATATATATATATATATATATATATATATACACATATATATATACAATATCATATAATATACAGTCTGCGTCCAGTCACCCTTTCATTGTATAATGTATAGCTTGCGAAGGCGCCAAAGGGGCAAGTGGGAGAATTGGTGACAAGGGGTGGACGTAGTCGAAGAGAAATGACGGGGAAATGTGCCGTCCCCATATATATGTATATATATATATATGTATATATAAATGCAGTGACGGGCAGTGAATATATATATATCTATTATGTATATAGTGAGCTAGATGAATGGCAAGACGGCGACGAATATTTCATGAGAAATATTAATATTGCATCATCTCATCTCCTGGATGTACCGAGGTAACATAATGCAGGACTATAGATAGCTTCTTATTAACCCAACGTGGTGCAGCGCATTGAGCAACGCACGCGCTTTACTGTCTCTTTCTATGTGTGTGTGTGTGTGTGTGTGTGTATATATTTCCATGTTGTATAGACAGAAAAAGAGAGAGAGCGAGGAAGAGAGAAAGAGGGGCGAAAGTGAAGATCAGTTGGAGGCATTTTCGTGATACCTCGACCTCGTTGAATTATAATCAAGGAGATAAAATGGAAAACGAGCGAATGAAAGACAACGAAAAATAATATATATATATATATATATAATATAAAAATACGAAAATAACGTCATAAAAAAATCATCAGAAATGACATCGAATAAAATAAATATAAATTTTTCGCCACTAAATTAAGTCGACGATGTATATCTGAAATTTATTTACTTCTAGATGTGAGTATTGGTCACGTATACATATCCTGACAAAAATATTCTGTATGTGATTTATACAAAACAAAAAATAAATGAAAAATGAAAAAGAATGAAAGAAGATGAAACAGAAAAAACGAAATAGTTAAGATGAAAATGTTTGTATTCTTTGTATATGATATAGTGCCATTCGTGTATTTTTAAGTATCCTGAAACAAAAAAATACCGAAACAAAAAGTTGGAATTAGTTTATTATAATTGCGGAATTATTTTTCGAAATGAGCTTCATTCGAGACAATTTTTTCTTTTCTAAATACAAATAAAATCGAAAGTATGAACAATATGATATAATTTCAAATATTCATGTTTTTATTTTTTTTTAATTTAAAAAAAGCAAATTATAATGTCACATGTTTTCGAATTACCATATAAATAAATGTGAGATATCTTTGCCCATTTTTTGTTGAATTTTTTTAATGTTTCACAAATTTAAATTCCATTTATCTGGTTGGAGGATAAATTTGCTACGTGAGGTCGACGATCGTGTATGAATGTCACGAATTCATTGAAAATTAATGTCACCACGACAAATTGCTACTTCAAGTTGTCATTCAAATCATAATATATCGATGAATATATGTTCGCTGTATACTATTAATAATATATAAAATAAATAACAAACGTATAGTAATGAATAATGAATTTCGGATAAGAATGCGTAAAATATCACATTAATGATATAAAAAGAACACAACTAAGTTTTGTGAGTGAGATACCAGATATTTTTTTACTGAGAACGTAACTTCCTCCGTAAAATACAACTGCCAGCAGATTATATTGGAGATACCGCGTTTTATAAACAAATTAATTGGTAGGAAAATGCTATTTTCGCATAATAATTGACAAATACGATCGAATTCAAACAGAGTATTCAAAAGTTTTTGAATCGCTGAATTCCAATGGCAAATCATAGTTAAACAATTCAATATAGTGGAATTGAAAAATCATGGAAACAAAAACAAATACTAAAAAGGTTTGATTACTACAAGAATTATTATAACCAAAAAATAAATAATCCCATTGTACCAATAAAATAGTCCGGATATAATCAAAAGTATTGGACCATTCTTATATCATAGTTTATCATATTAATATTGTAATTTCATATCTATAATAATCTCGCAATTTGAATAGATCATTCATATATTTATCGAATTCAAGTTGGTAAAATTCGAGTTTATCATCGAAAAGTAACAATCAAAAATGCGTAAAATACCCATCTATTATTATTCTCAAAAAAATCCAGGTTTTATTACCATAATAATAATAAACGAAAAAAACCATTTTCAATCTAGAATATTGCCTTTGGATGATTATTAAACAAATTTTAGAATAATGATTAAAAGAAGGATTATCTCAAATACACGGGTGATATAATTTGAGAATATCTACTTAATCCTATCTTTATATTAAAATAAAAATGTGTCGTTTCAAAGGGTTAATATAATGTATGCATATTGAAATACTAATGGATGTATATTTATTCAAATGTATGCAAAAATATTAATATCTATTTCTTTATTTATTCATTAAGGGCATCGCACACGTTTCGCATACTCCTTTCATTTCGTTTCAAATATTTGTTTCGAATGAGTGACACAGCCGTCAATGTTTTTGATACATCCAATACAAGGGTTAATATTTTTTCTACTGATCCTCGCAATCTGGCACTTCTCGACGTATTGCGATTTATTTCTACACTTCGATATAATCATGTTTGTTTTGTCTAGAACGAGTAGAAAAGTTAATGTATTTTTATCAATGCGCATCCCGCGCATTATTTTTTCATATCTAAATTTTGTTAAAAATATTATCACTAGTAGATTTTAAGTTTCGAACATTTAAAATTCTTTTCGATAATTTCATGAGTAGGTATGTATTTTTATTTATTCAGATGAATCGATAAATTGACATCAAAATTCATTGTTTACGATGAAATCGGGATTGTTTGTTTCAGAAAAATCAATTTTGAAAATTGCCATAATTGAACCAATTTTACTTGGATTTTCTAATTTCATACTGCATCATTTTTCAAAGTTGATGTCATTTCACGATGGATAATTATAAAAAAATAAATTTTGATAAAGAATATTTAACATAAATAATAAATATGAAATTGGATACAATCTCATGAAAATAGTATCCTGTCATTTTTAATAATTAAGTATTTTTAATAAAAAAGCTTAACATAATTTTCTTTTCAACGGATTAATTTTTTTCTTCTGCACCAGTTCCTTAGTGCCAACGACCTATATTTTTTTTAAATATATAAAAAAAAAAATAATATATATATTGAGATTATAGATGAAAAACTCCCACGTTCTTCGTATAAATATCATAAAATCTACATTTTAATAGAGTTCTTGATCAGAATAATCAGTGCCATCTTGCGTGCAATTTTCCTCATCCATTATTCTTCACGTCCACATACATTATATATTAAGGAAAAAAAAAAAAAAAAAAACGTAACAAAACAAATAAGAAAAATTAGAGCGAACATGGACCGTATAAAAGTATATTTATATATAGATACGCATATTTATATATCATATAAAGTCTTCTACACTAGAAATCTGGCCTACATTAAATCAAACAAATTTATCTTCCAACAATAAATGTGTATATAGAGTTAAATAAATCAAGTTGTCTTTGTTATTGGCGAAAGAAAAAAATAATTCATGAAAAATATAACCACATGTATTAATATAAATAAATGACGTACATTTATTCAAACGCGATATATTTTAAAATTCTACATACGTCATCTAATAATTTATTAATGAAATTTTGTTAGCATCATAATATTGATTTCTGGTGCATCTCCAAATAAATATTCCTCATCTCTCGCTATCTATACATAAATATATGTATTTACAACTGAACGAATGTATATAAATAAATATGTACGTACAGATACATAATACTCCATCTCTCTCTATCTCCCTCCATTGACATTTGCTAACATGAAAATCCAGGACGGTAATTCAATGCGTGTTTGTCTCTCTTCATCCTTCGTTTAACTTAAATATTTACTCTGCCTTCAGAGCAGACAAATATAGATCTTGACATCCTGTACAATTTTGCGTTCTAACGAGAATTTCAATTGCCAACATTAATGATCATAAAATGTTCAAAATCAAATTAGGTAATTGTGTTATCGCAATTAAATTTTTTTATTATTACTCCTATTGAAAAAAAAAGCGGGGTAATCTGATGGAAAGCAGAACTATTGAATTGTTTCAATAAAGAAGACATGCATTGAATACAATAAGATTAAATATTGTGGTATGGGAAATCATATGCTAATAATTATATGAAATATATCAGTGTATTTCAATCAAATAGGCGAAAGATGTTAATAGAATTGTAAATTCCGTGATATCAAAATTCCGAATATTTTATCTCTCTCCACTCGAAATATATTTATTAAAAATTCAAATTTATTATAAAAAAACAGATGAAACTGAATTGCAATAAGTAGTTAAATCCCACTCAAAAATTTATAAAGCTATGAATATTCGGGAATGATTAAACAAATATTTCTTAACCTAATTATAAATTGATGGTTAATAAATTCATATTGATTGATTGAATAATATATTCTTTTGAGTTTTCTAATTTTAATATTTGATCGACAGATATTAACAAATGTCATATAATAATTGTGATGACATGTGTATTAAATTTATAATACGTGATGTAGGAAATCTATGATAAATTGCAAAAACAGGCATCGAAAATATCCCCTACGTTGTCATTCATAAATAAATTCTTTATGTATACGAAAATATCCATGTACTACATACATAATATGGTATGTGACATGTAATTCTCAATATCGTTATTTGTAGCGTTGTGTAACGAGAAATAAAGTAAGGCCATAAAATATTTATATATCGATGCAATATCAACCCTTTCGCGATCGTGCACCAACAAGAATATAGTTTATCCCTATATTTATATTCGTATATATAGTTTTGTGAGGTCGAGAAGGAGCAGGAACATGAACGGGAAAGTGGACAAAGAAACTCACATGAAAAGATGTGGATAACACGAACACGTATGCATTAAAATATACATTGCGCATTAGAATTTTTGACAATTGACGTCATATAAGTAAATATTTGAAATTTGAATTCAATCCTTCCTTTATCATTTGTCACACAAACTTTTGCGTTTACTCAATGTTTCCTAATTAATTAATTTATAAAATGTTTATCGTCATTTTTGGTCTTAGCATAGAATTTTTCATGATTTAAAATCGCGGCTGCAGTATATAATTTTTACATTGCAATGTTTATTTCTCTTTGGGTACAAACAAATTAAAATGTTGATATATTAATAAATTTCCGTTAAGAAAATGATACTTGTTCAATTTTGACAAAGTTCAATAAGTTCCTTATCTACAACGATACAAATCGTGTTTCGAAAGAGTTCAAGTCGATTTGTTGCAGTTTGCACAATAATATTATAAATGAAATTCACATCAAGACAAGTTACTCAATCTCTACAATGATAAATAAATAGTTGAAAGTATAAACCCTTTTCAATTGATGTGCGAATTTTTGTAATGCATTAAAATACTTACTAATATTGATGTCTAAAACTTTATTCATACATAATTCAACAATTCATTAATGAATGATTAATATATAATATTATTGTTCAGTTATTATCGATTAGTGATTCAATAACTTATTGAAAAATAAAAGATGATTCAATTCATCACCATCAATTGTTCTTATTCCGAAAGAATCATATATTTTTTTCACAATAACAACACAAATTACAATTACGAAAATACGACAATCGTGAAATTGGTAACAAAACTTTTTTTTTAACAGTATAATTAGTTAGACGTCAATTGTGTATATGTGTGAATGTTCGTGAAATGTGGATGAGCAAAATTTATTAGGTATAAAAATCGTATGTAAATATCAACGAAATATAGAAAATCAATTGGCGAAAAAATTGCTTTTATCTTTAGTTCTTGTTTTCTAATATATGTATGTGTATCTGAATATACATCTAGACGAATAAAAAAAGAATTGATATCCCAATTGAAATTGATATATTCAGAATTCAGCAAATTCGTATAAAAATATTGGAAAAAAAAAATGATGTGCAAATTGCGACCTTGATTCAATTTTCACGATGAGAATTAAAAAAAAATTATTGCTTGCGACGAACACGATGACTATCTCATATTGAATATCGAGCCAATTTTATATAAATGTCACATAGCACACTCGACGAATATACAAAAAGAAGAGGAGAGACAGAGTAAAAGACAGTGAGAGAGGTCCAAGCTGCTATTTATCGACAGTACTTTCCATGTAATAAATTAAAATTGAGTAAAAAAAGAACTGCTTTTCAGTTACGTAGAGAAAATTCACGTATATAAGAAATAATAAATGTGTACAAGAATATTTTTATTCATTCGATGCCATTTTCATTTGCGCAGTACGGAACGTTATTTTAATATAATATTTATATATGTACATGTAAAGACAAGGTATATAAAATGACCGCATATAAAGTCAATTAATAATACATTGGATAATAATTTAACATCGATCGTTTGTGTGCTACGGGATAGAAATAAGAGAAGGAAATAAATGCTAGGTTGACCTGAGCACACACACACACACACTCATACACATGTATGTGTGGATTTATATATATATATATATGTTTACACACAAACACACATATAAATGTGGCCTGGAATGGAAAATGAACCGACGTCAATTGAGAATATTAATTTCTTATAATGTATTTTTTTTTCTTTTATTCGTATAAAGAAAAAGCAAATTTAATCAATAATATATAATATCAGGCAATATCATGTACTTGTTTCAATCGGTATAAACAATAAATGTCTGTCCATTATTCCATTTTTTAATAGAAATTGCTTTCAAACGCAATATAGAATATTTATACAGTCCGGATATTCTCTCAAAATTGCCAATATAGAAGGTCTGTAAATTTTGCTCCATTTGTTTCTACATTTGCAATGCGAATCTCGATATGTCTACTATGCAATTGGAGTAATATTGAAATGATTTAATTTTCGTAAACTAATACAAATTAAATCGTATTATTTCTCGTAATTTTTTCGTTAAATCTTTATGATTTAATTCATTATTCCAACGCGATATGTATGACAACAATCAGAAAAAATATATATATAATAATTTAATTGTTTATTATCAAAATCAAAAGTAATCGAAATGTTGTTTTTATTTTATCTGAAAATCATGGTAATGTAAATGAATATATTAGGAATTTCATTAGTTTAAACCTTTCACTGATTCATATGTGTCTCAGAGCTGGCGGTAACTTTTGACTTGACGAACAGTTATAAACATCGACTTTTACATATATATAACATATATGCGTGCAGAGTTCGACACAATTGTCGAGGATAAAATGTGATGTAGAGTAAAAGAAAATTTGAAGAAAATGAGGGATCACAACACGCGGCGCGTCTACATGAACTTTTTTCAGTATGACACGTCGATTGTTAAATTTCAGTGTATTTATAAATCCAATTATGATTTTCTTCTTTTTCTAAACAATATATTGGTACGCCAATCTTTCATATCATCTCGAATTATTTGTACGCTACCTAAAAATCAAAAAGCACCCGGCGAACCATTCGCCAAAATTTCCTTTACTTTTTCATAATGGATGCGAATGTACATGTAAATATTTAATACTGTATAGTGTAGCATACCCTCTATTTCTTTCATACCATACACATACACACATGCATACATACAGGTATATGTATATATCTACACATCATGTATAACTTTTGGAGATAGTTTTCTACGATAAATTAATTATTTAAAAATCGATTTGAAGTTTCGTCGAGAAGTGCTTTTGAAGGGGATGGAGTGAACCAAACAAAACGATAAAGTACGCAAGAAAAAAAAATATATTGACCTGGGGAAATTTGCAAATGTACGAAGGTGTAGAATGAAAAAAGAAAAGAATATATATAGATAAATAAGATCAATAAATATCTACATTTTTTAAATACACCAGAAATTTTCAACAATTTTACAATATCATATGACCTGTTTATAATTATATTTTTTTTGTCTTTTGTATTTATCGGTTCGTATTCGATAAATGGAACGATGATAAATACAATGACCAGTCAATAGTACTGAACAGAAAGAAAAAAAGGAAGGAAGAATATCAGTCAAACATTAAAAAAAAATAAGACAGTATCTCTGTGGATGAAGATGTTCATTGCGTTTTTTATAATAGGATTTATTCTGAGTTTGCAGAATTTGAATTCATTCTAATTTATGTAGCCAATGTTTACACGACCACTGTACAGAAATTAATTTAGGCAATACTTCTTATTAATAAGATTTTTGTAAATTGTTTTGGTTTTTTCAATGTTGTGGAGAATTTTCTCAATTGTTCATTTTAATATCCGTTAATAAGAATCGATACCTCTATAATTATATTTGCAAAATGGCAGTGTCTTCAAGAATTTATATCATTCAAATTTTCAAATGTGAAAATGTGGCTAAAATAAAAACATTTCAATTTTCGTACAATATATACATATATATTTTATATATACTCAGTAGCTACTCAGCCATTCACCAACCACTACTGAGTGCTAACAATCGTCCTGTGTCATGGAGTCCACGTCCATTACAAATTTTATATGTGAATGATTTAATTATCAACTCTACATATAGTGAAGAAAATAGCCCATCATGTTGTTCGAATTAAATCATGTTGTTATAAATTGTTTATTCAAGCAACAATATTCAATAAAATATTATAATTTTATCAGGAGCATCAACTGTTCGAATATATATGGGAAAAGAGTAAGAACAATACAGATAGCAAAATAAAATCTATACTTAGCGAAATTTATCAAACAATTTAACGTTGCGTAAAATATAGAATGTGTGTAATCATTAGAAGTTAACAGTGGAGCAATGAGGCGGAGCCTTCTACTTGGATTGGATTAGAATAATTCTGCAGCAGCAAAGTCGACGGATCAAATTTATTTTCATCGAATTAATTCACACGACGGCATTAATCCAATCATGCTTGGTCTCTTGCAACATACTATACCATGGTGCGCACGGAAGTTCAATCGATTTCGATTAAATCGACTCGACATTCCCGCGTTTTAAATTAAATCGTTCTCTCAACTAAATTACTGGCTTGCATTTGCTTTCTCTCTTTATTCATGTCTCTTTCTCATTCCGTTTCTCCTCGCCCACCGCTTACGCTACCACCCCATCACTTTTTTTTTTATATACCTTGTTTTATCGACTCGAAAATATAAATGGATGTGATGCAGTACACCAGATATCTGAAAACAACTTTGCCAATAAGACAAATAAATTATCTGAATTATATTTCGTATTCATCTCGCATTCTTGCCAGTGTAATACTTCAAATAATAATTGTATTATTGTGAATTATCATTACATTCTATAATATATTTATATATTTGTGAAATTTTTAATGTTAGCCCAATTATTCATCAAAGATTAATGTGTTTTCCCAACATTTTGGATAAGAAATGCAAATTTTTTATGTCATATACACTTTGTTATGTAAAAAGAATTTCATTGTTCGATTCTGTCAAATTACCCCTCAAAATTAGTACTTTGGAAATAACATTAACTTAGTCAAATTTTTATTATACTGAATGAGAAAATGTCATTAGGAATGGTTGAATTTTTATTTAATTATTGCTTTGCAAATTTTCACAATCAACTGTAACTATTTATAACGTGGATTGGATTAATTATTTTTTTTATGATAAAAAATTTCGTGTTCTATGTATCGTAAATCTCACTAAATAATTGTAATTTTCAATTTATTAACTTTTCGAGGTAATTCAACTAAATTAAATAATCCAGTTCTCTTCATATTAATCAATTCTACATCTGATTAAAATAAATTTTAACTTTCATCAAAAGCACTCGAAATATTTGAAAGCAAGTAATAAAAGTATTGTTTTTTTTTTAATGAACACTGATCTCTCCATCTCTTAAAATGTATCTACATCATGTGAATTTTTGCTTTATTCGTCATATTTCAAAGTATTTTCTTCCTAATAGATAACGATCAACCTCACTAACTATAACTGAATTGTTATCTTTCGCAGTACACAGTATTTCAAATTATACAGCAGCCGACGTTATTCATTTGGATGTACACAGCCGCATTGAGTATATTCACCACATTTATTTAGGTATTGAAATCTTAAAATAGCTATGTTGATTAATATATAACCAGTTTAACTAAAGGAAAATGTCGAGTACTTTGAATATCAGCTCTCCGGATGGTTATCTCTCTGTATATCATTTGGTTCATTACATTCAATTTATGTTGCTTCCTTGAAACAAACATCAAATTTTCATTCAGAAAATATTTCAATATTCAAATATTCTATATATATTCAAAATATTCTCCTCGAAATGTTATATATCCTAACACTATCGTAAATCTGTATCGACTTTTAATTAAGACGTGAACAAGTTATCTATTATTACACTGAGATTCTAAAAAAAAAAGAACAATATTATACAATATCTATAAGTAATTAACTATAGTGCAATTTATTTTTTGTTTCTATAGATGAAAATTTTATTTTCACCAAAATATGTTTGACATTTTGATTATTGGAATATTTTCAATTATTTAAATTTGACTTTTGTTCAATGTAGATTTTACTTTTTATAAATATCTATAGACTCACAACACGACTATATATATTCACTATCACTTTCTGTCTTTATCTTCTACTATCATTTCGCACTCTAGCGAATTTTCCTTTATGCTTCTATTCTCGTATTTACGTATATAGGCGAAAACTAGATCATGCATATACAAGACATTACAATAATAGTCATGTGTAGTGAAAATACTGCTGCTTATTTACTTTCACACTCATATCAGCAACATAGATACACAATATATTACATCGCCATCGTACATTTATTCAAAATATTATTATTTTCACTGAAATTAATGCGGAAAGTTTTCATCGAGAAATTTTTCTATAGAAATATTACAACGAGCTGCAACAATAAATTTCATTTTGTCTTTTGAAATATCAACATAAGCAACTTCTTCAATTTCATTTTTGATTTGTATTACAATTTCAATAGTGACTTTGTTACTAATAAATGTCAAAAATGGATAGCTATCAGTCTACAATTTGAGAGAAATAAACGGGCAAAAAGTTCCTGACAAAAAAAAATCTTTGGAGTTGTAACCCCTCGATATTAAATAGAACAATAAAACTATGCACAAAAAATCAATTTGGAAATGATCTTTTTTCTTTTCTCCTCAATTTTGCGTTTAATAATTTTTTAATTCTCAACTCGAATGATGGAGAAATGCAGGTGTGCTCGACACACGTACACACAGGCCAACATATTTATTAAACAATAGATAATCAAACGGAAGCATGTCACCAGTGGACGTTATCTCGACTGCTGATAACCAACGATTTATCATCACATCCCTCGCTTCATCGAACCCCTTTTTCACACTTTATTACCGCACTTCTGACACTTTTTCCAAATTCGTTTGTATGATTTCTATTTTTTCTCTCATTTTTTCATCGTAATCAGGTTTGATCCATATATTTTTTTCCGTTATTACGCAACATGTTAACTCATTCCTGTAAAAAAAAGTTAAAGAGCTTCTTTTTTTTTTTTTTTTACCCCCTATCCTTTTGACTTCTCGTGCTGTCTCAATTCTCGTAGTGTAGACGTTAATTTAGACGAATTTCATTAGACCAAACGAACTTTACTAATCCACAGTAATCCGATTAGAAATATGTCCCCGGGGTGCAAAGCAACGAACGACTGAGGTAACGTCCTCTCTGTCTCCTCTATTTTTCTCTCATGTCCATTTCCCCCTTCGGCATCTCACACTCTACCCTACCCTTCGTGTTTACTGAAATTCTGAATCCTGATGCGTATGTCTCTCTCCTTGCTGGCAAATATTTGTCACAATTAGCTCTCGTCAGATGACTTTGTAAATCTCTCAACTCCCCTGTGTTCTCCCACACAATTTTCCTCGCTTTTTCGCTCTTCCACTTATTTCTATTCTTCTATTGATTTGTTACATACTATCCAAAAACATATTGGTGCATTTCCGAAGTGAAGTATTCTTCTTTAATTTGATATTTTTAATGGGTAATAAAAGTATTATAAGTTTTGTGTTGTTTTTACTTTTTCCTTCTTCTCATTTTCTAAAAGTACTTTATATTTTTCATACATTGCAACAGAAGGGAGGAAAAGTATGTACGGGTGAGTAGGGGATGAACGCATACATTTTTTATGGTTTCATGTCCCAAGTATGAACGCGCCATTTCTAGTTTACTTCAATTCACATATGTATCTATCTATATACCTAGCTATACATATATATATATATATATATATATATTATATTTATAGATGTATATGTGTGTACAGCGACAGACTTGACATGAACGCATTGACAAGAAAATTGCAGAAATCCACTTGGGTTTTTCCCATCCCTCGTACTTTCCAATCTATTATTAAATATTTTATATATGCCTTCACTCATATCAGTCCCATCATTTATTATTATTTTCTCATTTTTTTTCTTCACTTTCTATTCCGGTCTTTATTTTATTTATTGATCATTTCTTATGTGTGATGACAAAGGTATATATTCATTAAAACGGAAGATGAGATAGAACTTTCGAAAATAATTGTTTATATATTTTATTTTTTTATTTTTTTTCTTTCACTCGTCTGTTATCTCTTTCAAAAAGTAGCTATATATAAGGGTGAATGAAAATGTAAGGAAGTATATACAGAAACAGGAATAATAATATAGTCAATTGCAAAGACCCTCAAAAATTCATTTGGGTGCAAGTTGACGACGACGAATGAGATTTTTGTAGAAGGGTTTCGACGATACAAGTGGTTGGCTGAGAGATTGGGAGAGAAAAGGAGTGAATGAGTGAACAAATGAGTGGGATTGAATATGAAAAATGCTCCGTATTGCGTTCAGAAAAAGTGCAGGGAAATAAACTTCTGAAATGAACTAACTTTGCGTGTGTCTTTCGCTATAATTTTGTTTAGCACCAAGTGGCGAGTAGGATTGAGGGTGGAAGGAAAAGGGAGAAAAACAATAATGCGCTTGCGACTTTTATTTATTCATTTTTTTTCATTTCTACAAACCTCTTGCATGAAAAGTAAAAAAAAAAATAAATAATAAAAACAAAGCAACCTCACTTATTAGCAAAGTTGTTTGCCCCGAGTATTTTTGCTAGCTCGCGAGTTAGTTCTCAAGGTAATTATTCCACAGAATTTCCTCTAAAGGTGGAAATGCAGTGAGCGAATGGAGAGAAGAAAAATAATTTTCGAATGGCGATGGGAAAAATATTCAAAATAAAAACTTGTATTGATATTCGCTTATTTTTCATCACATAATGGCAATAATAGTATTGGAATATTTTGAAATTTGAGCTGAAGTGAAATATCTCAATTTTGTTTGACATCCAAAGTCCAATAACAAAGATAATTGGGTTTCATTAAAAAATGTTGGAACTTGTACATAGTAAGTTGATGTTGTGCGAATGCTAAATTATTCTTATGCAATTATATTATTTTTTTCATTTTTAGTCACGTAATGACGTAAAATATTGTAATCATTTGAAGCCGAACGTACATTGCGATATATCATTGAGATTCGACTTCAGATTTGGTCCGAAATTACATTTATATAGTTTATCAACGATATATACACTATAACGAATATAAATGTAATGTAAAACTTGTGGGCAACTTTATTGCCTACTCAAATTTTGGCCAATTTTATTTATAAAATAATACTGATTCCATCGTTCCAATATTAATGTTTGTCGAATCTTTTTATTTTGTTTCAGGCCAAGTTGTTGGAATCTTCCCACGCTTGGCTCGGTGCCTCTACCTCCAATATATCAGGTGAGTGAACGATATTCAATTCGAAAAACAAAAATATAATAATGTTTATATATATTTATAGATATAAATACTGGAGTAACAATAAAGTGATGCAAGAGAAAGTGAATCTTATTTTTCACTTTGAAATCGTGACCTTAACAATTATAAACAGATACAATATAATTATTACTCATCATCCTAATATACAATCAAAAAAATGCAACTAATTGTGATAATTATTTTTATATCTAATTATATTTATCTTTCAACTTCATTTTGTATTTTTTTTTTGTCGCTTTGACTATTTCTTACTTCTCATTATCAATAACGTTGAGAATTATCGCGTGTTGAGAGAAATTTATCGAGATAGGAAAAAAAAAATACAACCAACGACAGCAAGCAAAAAAAAAGAAAGAAAGAAAGAAAGAGAAAAAGAGAAAAGGCGACAGTGAAAGAAAGAGGGAAAAAATGTCGCGTCATTACGAGCGCAATAATAAAGCCGCAAAAATGCATTTTCGTTTAATAAAAAAAGCAATTTAGATAGACGCAACCTACCAGCCGTGGTTGTTTAATGACGCCGATAACACGCTCAACATTTTCTCATAAATATACATATATACGTATACATATTTTTATTTACATATAGACATATACAGGAGACATACATAAAACTTTTATCATACTTTTAATATAATATTGAAAGTTAAAACCTCAATATCACAATCATAACATTTAATCTTAAAGATAATTCAGACAATATTTTATTGATTCCTTTATGTTTCTTTATAACACTAAATAACTATTATGAGTATTTATAATCCCAATAAATCATTTAGCATTTATTTATGACAAAATAAACATCAAAAGCATTCACTTTTATTTTTGCATCGTGCTTTTATATATGTAAAATATTTCATCCCAACTTATTATTATTAGTCACTCATTACCAAAAGAAAATTACCAAAAATTTCACAACAATTCTCCAATAAAATGTTTTGTGATATCATCGGTTATATTTCTAATGGCAAGTTTCAATGAAGAAATGATTATTGCTACAATTATTTTTCTTTGTTATCCGGAATTACAGAAAGAAAAAAAAATAGATACAGTACTATTACTGTTTGTCTCTATATAGTTATTTATTATTGATGATTTTAATTGCGGATGGGTAAAAGTTAATGTTGAATGTCCCATATGTATTTACGCGCTTCTCTTGTATTTATTTTTGGTTCATGTAAAGTTTGGTTGCGGTGCGATTAAATGAAAGCAGTAGCACGCGCGACTGGAGGACCGACCCTCGGATTTTCTGGTGAGCCAACAGGTGGCAACTCAATATGGTAGTGGGAATATAGGTGGTAGGTGGTAGTGGCGGTAGTGGTCGTGGTGGTAGCATTCCATCCTTCATTTATAAAACTTCACAGCTGTGAATATTTTCACATCATATGAAGCACTCTTCACTTTTGCCACACCATCCACTTTGTCAACTTACATTTTCCAATTTAATTTTACACATATCCTCCTCATCTTTATATATATCATAGGATCTATTAATAAATTTATTAAAGTTTTCTACGACAAAATGATTTTTTATTATAGAAGACAATTGTATCATCAGGACTTAAATGTAACAGCCAGTTAGAAGCTTTAAGGGATAACATATTACACAAACTTCAATGACACATTTGTTTGCGCATATTTTCGATTTATTTAGTGATATTTTATTGATATTGGGATGCCACCAATTTTCTTGTCTTTATTCCGTTAAACTGAATAAAAAAGCATTACAGTAATTCATTATAATCAAATGTACGGTCTGACAAAGTCACGCAGTGCAAATACCTTTATATATTGAATTTAACACGCTTGTGAAACATGTGTAATTGACGGCATTATTAAATTTTTCATGATTTTGTTTCACGATACGACCTCTCGATTATTATTCAACGCGTATTTTGAATTGTAGTACTTGGTATTATTCGAAATGTTGACAGTTACGAGAAAGTAATACATTTAATTCTTCGTGTAGTGGATCATTTACAAACACATTTATATTTTACCAAACGTACATAGTATTTTTTTCCAATTCGTTTCCTTATAAAAGTCTTCTTTTAAAATCTTAAACATATCCTTATCCGCCATTCTATAAAATTTAAAGTGACATTTTAAATAAATGATTACAAGTAATATAAAATAAAATTATGTCAAGGAGTTAAAATTTATTGAAATTTTTCCTTTTTATTTTTTCACTACTCAAATTGCACATTGCAGTGTGTAACAGTGATCAATATATATTATGTATGTAACAGACATCGGGTGCAATGAGAGAGATTTATTGTGGTCTGATGTGTGTTATAGAGACTGCAACTGAAAATCAGCCTTCCAAACAACAGTGTGAACGGTGTAAACCGCACAAAGCATAAATCGTGAGGTATAAACGGCGTTAATTACTGCGTTCGTACGCGCATTCTGTCTGGAGGGGTGGAAATGACCTACCAACCCCTCATCTCCCTTTCGCTCACACGCTCTCTCCCTCTCATTCTCTTTCATTCCTTGCTGTTCGTTTTAATTAAACATATGAGAAGTCGTACATCATCCATATTCAATAATTCATCGAGGAGATAATTTTATCCATTCATTTATTTATTTGTTTTATTTTGTTATGGCCATTGGAACAATCGGAGAAAAAAGTTCCTTGAGGAATTATTTCTTCTATTTCATTTATTTCATTTATTTATTTTTCTTAGCGATGCAAATAAATTTTATCCAAACACCACAAAAAAAAAGTCCGCACTATTCAATATATTCTAGCTGACTATTCGAGCCTGCTGAAGCTGAAGGCACCAACGTGGACACGCCATGATCTTCAGGAGGCAATTGAAGCAGTTGTCACCCAAAAAATGAGATTTACACAGGCGTCAACCAAGTATGGAATACCTAAAGGCACACTTTATGACAATATACTTGGAAAATCAAAGAGGATGATGGTGTTGGAGGAAGCGGGACTCGATACTAACGAGGAAAATGCTGTGTTAGAATTTTGTTGTGACATAGCTGTCAGTCCATACAATAGACGTACAAAAAAATCATTGAATGCTATATTAAATTTTGTTGAAAAATTGAGACGACAGCGCGATCCAGGTTTTGCATTTACTGGATTATCTGGATTTCGATGGTGGTGGGCATTTTGTAAAAAACATTCAATTGTTTCACTTTATTTCAATGATGAAAATGAAAATGAATGACATAAGACGAAGTAATAATTGTTTTGGATATTTTTTTTTCCACAATTTATCATAGTAATTTGCAATTAGTGAGAGAAAAATATTTAAATAAGATATTGTTATTTTATTGTTTTGATTTGTTCATGAGGGACAATGGAAACTTGACAAAAGGAGATTATAATTGAATTATACCAAGTGCCTTTGAGTCGACCGACGTCTTCCATTGAAAATATATGTTTATACATCATTATATGTATATATATATATTATATATTTATGACATCTGCTCAGCCGTTTATTCGTTAAGAATTCATTTACATTGACAAAGGGACATGAAAAAAAAGCAAAGAAAGAGAGAAAGGAAGAAGAAGACGAAAATTCGTTGATTCGCAATTGTGAGATTAATCGTAAAAAATTCATTGCAATTAATTTCTTATAAATTGATGATATTCAAACAATTGATTTTTTTCATTTTCATTTCATCTATTTAACCCTATTTTTGCGTATGAAAACTGATCTAGGCGAAAGCAATTATTGTTTAAAGCAATATTCAGACAATGCAATAAAATCTACATTGCTCAAAGTAATTTCTTTTACGAATTACATTCCCATAATATTAAGAGAAGAAACAATAAATAAATTAATAATAGAATAATATCTATGGTTTGTAAACAGCGCTATAACGAATTATTATTACACTTTACAAAATCTATTAAGACGTTCTGATTTAATAAAATACAAAGAGATAACATAAGTAAAACAAAAAAAAATATATATTTTCTTAAATTCATTTTATAAAATATTTTATTGCAAGATGAGAAAAATAAACAGAAAGAAACATAAATATTTCTGTGAATCAAATTGTGAATAAAAATAACAATACGTAATGTGGTGCTGTAAAATTTATTCAGTAATAGAATAATAAAAGATTGTCATTCATTACACTTCCGTGAATTACATTACAACGTATACATATATACAACACTATCATAAAAAAAATTCGACAAACATTCACAATATACTCTATAAATATATAATTATACAATTGGTAAAAGAGTCGAACCATTGACATATTCTAAAAGCTACAACGAATAATTTCATTTATTTTACTCGCTCCAAAGATAGACTCAATGGCGTGTATATTTGTGATTTCCAATTAAATGTATTAATCATTAAATTGATGGAGCCCTAATTAGACTCAATAACTAAACTATTAAATAATTATTGCGAATTGAGGCCGCATTCTCGCAAGACGAACATCATACGTTCTCAACTATACTATGCTATGTTCGCAAAAACAAAAAAACTTACGTCATTCCCATTTGCAAATTTATATGTAGTTTCATTATTATTATTATTATTATTATTATTATTATTATTGTTATTCATTCTACATCGTAAATTAATGATTGTAATATTTCAATTGTTTCAATAATTTAAATAATTGTATTTATATTGTTCTTTTTTTTCGGTTTTCTTTAAATTTTTCGTCAATGATGAATTTCTAGATTTCCGATTTAATTATTGATATGAAATGAATATAGTTGAAAAAATTGTTCACTGTTGGATTGTAGCAGATTTAGAAAAAAAAAACTAAATAAAAAGAATACATACAGACGTATTTCCACTCATTCAACGAATGCTTCTTTGTGACGTTTGTATATGAAAATTCGATAATACAATACGCTGCTTTAAGATTGCAACTATGTTTTATTGACTTGTTAATTCTTCGTTTTTGATGTGCTTAATTGCCTATTGTTGTACCTCATTTTTAGGTCGTTTTTCATCTGAAGGTATTAAAAAAAAAATTAATTCTTCCCGAAACCTGTTCAAAGAGTAATCATTTCTCCTCCCTTTTCCTTTTTTTTTTTTTACCTTTCAATCGCTATTCTGATAAATATAAATTTGTTGGAAGATTTGAAATAATAAAATGAGTGAAATGAAACAAAAATAACATGGTGGAAACATTTTGATATACTAATAGGTTTTTTTCCCTCGGTTTTTTTTTTACGGGGGCAATGTTTCAGCAGACAGCTATCAGTATCAACTTCAATCGCTTTGGCAAAAGTGTTGGAATACGAATTCAAGTTTAGTGCATAACTTGCGCTTTCGTGAACGTGGACCACTCAAATCATGGCGACCAGAAACGATGGCCGAGGCGATATTCAGTGTATTAAAAGAAGGGCTGTCTTTAAGCCAAGCCGCTAGGTAAGAAACAATTGATAATCAAAAATATTTATTTATTTATTTAATATATATTTTCGGTAATATATATATATCGAATAAGTTCAAAAAATCATTTAAAACGCAACAAAATGATTTGTTAGTAACATTAGCGAAAACTGATTATTTTTTACTTTATACAAATTCTGTATAATATATATAATTTGTAATGAACACAGAAACGGTCCATAGATTCTATAACATGGCATGGCCGGCAAATTAATCAGTTTTTTTTTGTTTTTTGAAAAAGAAATAAATATATAATTATTGAAATAAACGTCTGCCCTATCACCTGCGGTTATATCAAATAATTCAATTGAATATTTATACATAGAATATTTGTTTGGAAATATGAGCACAAAGTACATTCCTCTTTTAAAAATATATTCGATAAATTTATGAAATATTTAATTTTTAAAATGTATTTCAATAAATTCAACAAATTATATATTTAATACAGAAATATTATAAAATCAATCTCATTTGAAAAAAATAAAAAAAACTGTGATCAATATTATAATGTTATATTTGAATGTTATATTTGAATCCGTCCAAATATATTATTAGCTACTAAAATCATAGCAATGAAACACATACCTATTTATATGGATGTATATATCGTATTTTTTCTTATTCCTTTTCAGAAAATACGACATACCATATCCAACGTTTGTGCTTTATGCAAATCGGGTGCATAATATGCTGGGACCCAGCTCCGATGGCGGGGCCGGTGAGTGTTAGTTGTCGCTTTTTTGATTTTGTCAAATGGAAGCAACCATAAGTTGTTTCTTCTTCATTTCTTATACATTTATCCATTTTTTTTTTTTCGTATTGTTATGTTTCGTCATTTAATAAACTTAAAAAGGATAAAAAAAATACTCTTTTTGTTGATTTAATTATATTCAATTCCATTTCGAATCCTTGGGATTCTATTAATAACATCTTCGACAACGAATTAATACCATAACGAATTGTGAATAGTTAATAAACGAAAGGATATTTCATTTGGAAAAATATGATGTGGGTGGTGGAGGTCACAACAGTGACTGCATAGAGCTCTGTCGACTGTGCGTTTAGAAATTTAGTTGCGCTCGTAAAAGACGCAATTACAATACTGCTGAAGTCCATTTTGCCGAATGCATTAGGGAATATCATTTCTCTCAGTTATAGACGATTTGACGGCCATTGTATTTACGCCGTTCAGTTTAGTTCGTTATTTAATTGTTTTACACATGCACAGAGCCATTGCATATTAGATATATTTGACTATCGAAAACACTGCATTTAGCAATAGTATGGTGATACCAAATTCAAATAAATATCCAAGAGAAAAAAAATTATCATATCATTTAATATATATTTTTTATTTTCATTTTATTCCTTCACCGCGCCCATATTAATTTTATCATTCATCTTTCATTACTAGCCATTTATGGAATTGCAGATTTGAGACCAAAGGGCCGTGGTAGACCACAAAGGATTCTTCTTGGTGTTTGGCCGGATGAACATATTCGTGGTGTGATAAGAGCTGTTGTATTTCGCGACGGTGCTATCAAGGAAGAACCAACACCCATATATCCAAGTTTGGCGAATTATGCGTGTAACGGGCCGGAGGGCGCAGTGAGTCCTGGTGCCGCTGCGGCAGCTGCGGTTGCTGCGGTCGCCCAAGGTAATTGCACACGATATTTTCATACTGTATATACGATACTACCAACAGTCCACCTCCAATTTGATCTCACCCCCTCTCTCGCTCTTTTTCCCTCCTACTCACTCCCGCAATTATCACCGCGTTTAAGAGATAGGCTTCATAATTTGATAGACGATTTATAATTGCCACGTGAAATAGCAGCTTATATGAAGTGAATTCGAAAATAAAAAAAAGTCCCTCAATCAATTAATTTTTCATGTTACCAATCGGCAATTTATGCTTTCAATTTATTATATATTAAAGAGAATAGTATAGAGGCATACTTTTATATTCTATATGTCAGCTCAAATATCTATATTACTTTTTTTTTTCGTATATTTTTCCAATTAGATTTTTCAAAAATTGTTCATAAAATGAAATGACAACTTTTCTTCAATTTTATTTTCAGGTCTTAGACATCAAATGTGTAGTATGGTGGCGGCTGCACAATCGCATCAACATGATATGATTGCCACAAATCTCTCCGCAAACTTCCAAGCAGTTCAAGTCAGTCAACATCATTTAAACAATAATAGCAGCACAAGTAACAACAACAATAGCAATAGCAGTAGAAATTCGCCATTGATGTTGGTATTGCCAAGTCCGGGTTCAGGTGGACCACCAGAAAGTCCAATGGAGGGCAGTCCACTTGCAAGTCCACTAGCGCCATTGATGGATCCAGCGCACATACCAAGTAGTGTCGAAGTTGGAATTGGTGTTGGTGGTATGACATACAAACCACAGCGCAGCTATGTCAGTCCACGACCGGAAAATATATTTCAAGAAGATATTTCCGATTTGGTGAAGAATTCACATACCGGTCACAAAGATAAGGACAAAGTACCAGTGAAACTTGAACCATTCGCCGATTCACGTAGTGAGCAGTAAATCTTCTTGTTTCCTATTATTATTGTTTTATATTATTTTGGTGAGTTTGCGGAGCAATTCAGTTTTTATTTCGCTGATGAATATTATTGGAATGCAACTCATTGACTGAATAAAATGTGGAAGAGAGTAAATAAGTATCGGTAAAATTTTGCACTGTAACGACAACTGTTTGTATAAATAATAATTTACTTGCTACAAAACAATATAACACAAAAAAACAGAGTACATAATGTAATTAAATAAAACTAAAGAATGTAAGAAGAGGAAGAGGGTGGAAAGTGCAGGTGTAAAAAGAAAGAAAAGTGAGAAATAAAAGTGATAATTTCATGATTAAAAGAGCCTCGAGAGACAGGGTTGAAAGTGAAAAAATGAAAAAGAAAATGAAATGGTAAAAAAAAAAAGGAAAAGAAAAAATTCCGAAATATTTCAAATCAAAATATGAGTAGCGGGGGCTTTGTAAAAAGTGTTTTTGTCTTGTCCGCGCGGAGTGTTAGACACTATTCATGTAGCTCTGTATAAAATGAGTACTTGGGATTAAAGAAGGTGTTGTGCAACACGATAGAAGAGATAAAAGAAGTTAAAATTTCAAGTAAATGAAGAAAAAAAAATGAAAGATAGATAAGAGTGGAGAGAAAAAAAATGAAGTGTTCACAATTGAGAAGAGTAATAGAAGAATAATAAACCGAAAGACACTGCAATTTTTTATTAATAAATTAGTTGAGTCGTGATTTCACAGTCGCAATTATTTTGTGAACTTGTGTGCGTGCGCCAAAATTTTATCAAGTGATCATATGGAAAAATTAAATTAAATTAAATTAAACAATTGTTTAGTCGTACATAAAAGTGATAGAAAAATTATTTGCGAATAACTATAGATAAAGAGAAAACAGAAAGAAAAAAATAATAAACATCAGCAGCAACAACAAATATCCCACACATAATTTATAATAATGTAATAAATTGCATTAACGAAGAAAAAAATAAAAAGTAAATAATAAATAAATAACTTAATATGTTTATGCCAAATGTATAAATAGTTGATTGATAATTATTGGTTGCATGTTATAGCGAACAATTTTGAAAATATAATTGATAATTAGATAATAAGTAAACAAAAAAATAGTAATAAAATAAATTGACAAGCCACAGCCTTTGCAAAAATGAAGATGATAGGAGGATTTCTAATATATATGTATAAAAAAAATGAATAAAATGTGAGGCGAATAAAAAATAAAAAGAAAATAATGAGAATAATTGAAGTGACGTGTTGCCTTGGAGTGACGTGTGTTGAAAATAATAACGTGTGCATTACATTTAATTAATGGACGGAACTTGGTTAACTTTTGCATACAATGACGGTGAATAAATAACAAAAAAAAAATGCAATGGCATCGCCATGCGATTTCTAGTCAATCACACAACTACGTCCACGCATATATAAACGTCGTCATTTGACACGCGTAACTCTATAACCGAACGGGAGATCGAACGTAAAATGCAAATGAGAACAAGATAGTAAGTTAAAATGAGTGAATGCGATCGCAAAAGCAAAAATAAAAAATAAAGAGATTGAATAAAAATTAAACGGAAATAAAAAATTGTTTTGACATTGTTCGAAAATACAATTTTCATAATGTCAATACATACACGTGTTTCACTGATTACTTAATTGAATATTACAGACAGACAGCAAGAGAAAATAATGTAAAAAAAAATGAAGAACCATTTTTTTTCTTCAGTCACTGTCTTGTATTATAAAAAAACGTAAACGGAGAAATGTGAGTGAAAAATATATAAATGCGGCAAAAATGATAGAAATAATAATGAGATTAAACAGATAACGAAAAGATGATGAGACGAAATGGAAAAAAATTATGGGAATAAAACAACTCGGTGTATTAATAAATGATAATAAGAAATAATGAAAGAATAAGTCGGATAGAGAAGTAGAAAGAGAGTCAAATTATTTAAGTGTAATGATTGCCTTCCTGCCATATTTGGGGTATGCCAAGTATAAAAATTTTAAGGTTTAGGTGATAAAACAAAAAAAATTTTTAATTATGGAAAATTCTAGACTGGATCTTCGATAAATTTTGAGGTTATACGAATGTGTGTGATGATGGAGTTACGTGAATGGAATAATTGTGCATTGTATGTTTGTGAGTGGGAGTATACGATTGAGATTGTATGAGAATTATTTTTTTTAATCTATTGTTTTTTTGTCATATTTGGATAGATTGTGGCTATTTTGAAAAAATTGACTATGCCGTGCGCTATACATATATTTCGGCCAAGGGACCCTGGGATTCACGATCACACTCAGATCTGATTAACCCAATGAAGAAGAGAGAAAAAATAATAATAAAATAAAAAATTTCGCACTGTTGTGTGCGGCTCTTATATTCTGACAAAATGAAAAAGAAAAAAAAAAGAAAAAAAAACAGATTCTAGTAAGTGTAAAGAAAACAAAATAAAAAAAAAACATGAAAATAAAACACAATTCGAAGTGGCCTTTGTAAAAAGAATGAAGAAAAATAAGAAGAAAAAACAAATCTCAAAAAGAAATGTTTTCTTTTTTCGTTTTTTCCCTTCACCTACGTGTCCTAGGAATTGAAAAAAAAAAAGAAAAAGATAACTTCTCGTGCATCTCGGTCGTTCAAACATTTGAATCTCATATTTTTATTCGACGTTTTTAGTTAATTAAAATTTTTCTTCGGCTCACTCAGTACAATGTTTCTATTTATCATCTTTGTTTTCTATTTGATTTTAGAAATTTGCCAACAAGAAATTTGTTTCATTAAATAAATTCAACTAGTCTGTATCAAAATGAAGATATATTGATGTTTTGCGTCGGATTCAAATGAAAGGGACAAAAAAATTAATGAAATCACACGATGGAGAAAGATGTGATCGATATCCAGGAAACTATTTCGAAAATATAAAAAAAAACAATTAATTCGTTCTAATTAGTAACGATGGTAATTAATAATTAAAAATGAAAAAAAAAAAAAGAAAAAAAAAACGATATTCTTGATACAAACATTTTTGTGCTAAAATTACCAGAAGGATATACAATAAAGTAAATAAAAAGTGTAAAAGCTAAGATCAACAGCGACGACGAGGATATCTTTTGCATGAGGAGTAAAAAATTTTTTTATTAATAAAAATTACAGGCCGTACTTTACCGATTATTACTCGGTAAAACAAAATGTATACGTATTTAAATAATCCCTACTTCCGACATAAAAAAAAATTAAATTAAAAAAAGACCGGAAAAATGGATAAAACTCATATGACAATTTTTACAACCTGTCTAGACTTAATGTGTTCAAAAAGCATATTATAAAAAAAAAGAGGGAAGAATGAGATGAAAAAACTAATGAACAAAAAAAATTTGATTATAAGTGGTGACAAAAATTGCGAGAGAGACCCGAGCGAGTGATTGTCTGAGAGTGATGTGAATAATTGTGCAAGGACGATTGAGTGAGAAATTTAAATTAAATAATATTAAAAAAGTAATGAGAAAGAAAAAAAAAGTGAATAGATAAAAAAAATGAAAAGAAAAAAAAGTAGTAAGTGCCTTCCAAATAAAAAAAAAAATAAAAAAATTTAAGAGTCCCGTAGATCGTGACTAATTGTAAAAATAAAAAATGGAGTCATTCGCAAAAAAAAAACAATTCCTCGCTTGTTTATAAAATCGTGAACAAAAGAACGCAAAAAAATTGAGACAAAAATTCAAACCACAATATATCGATAAAATATAAATGAAAAACAAATAATAAAAACAAAGAAAAATACAATATGAGCGCGTGAATAATGTATGTGTGCAAAGATATGGAATGTATGTAAAGAAAATAAAACAGCGACAATTAATGTGAATATAGTTATACACTGATATATATTGTGTCCGACAAATGCCGGATATCTGAGAATCCAAAATGGCGTTTGTCTGTCACACGCGTATATTTAAACATTAATTTTGTCTGAAGAGAAACAATAATTAAATTCCATTTGGGTCTATTTCACAACCGGTAATACCCTGAATGGCATGTCTGTAGGAAGTTTAATATATATATATTTTTTTTCTCGTCAAATGGTTAAGGGGGGAATGAAAATAAACTTAAAACAAACAAACAAACAAACAGAACAACCATTGAGAAGCGCGTGTAACCGGAAACAAATAATACAATTAAAAGAACAAATAAAAATATTAGAACCTTCGTTTCCACATTTTGATATATCTGTAAACAGGAAGACAAAAAAGATACCTATATTACATACTTAACAATGTAAGTGAAATAAAAAAAAATTAATAATAAACTAAAAAAAAAGTATCTAGTAATGCTAATAATTATAGTACATGAAAAATGATTATGTAAAGGATATATATATATTATATATAAATTGATATATATGTATATTAATACTGCGGTTACTGCTAAGTAACAAACTTTCTGAATAAAAAATGAGAAAACAAAGAAGAAAATAATAATATCTCAAAAATATTTTCCTTACGTTTCTCCTTAACCAAGAAACATGAAAAAAGAATGACGAAAAATACAATCTCATGTTAATAGGATGGATTTCTGATGTAGGCATTTCAAGACAAGATATAAATGCAGGATAAGGTGAAGATTAAAAAAAGACGAATAAGGAATAAATTGGATATGCATAATTGATAGTAGGTGAACTAAGTGGACAAAATTATAAATATCAATGCCAAGATTGAGTCAATGTGTGAAAAATATAACTGACTACACGAAAACAGGGATAGAAGAAATGACATTTCTCATGCGTGAGATTTGAAAAAGTGAAGAAAAAATATACGAAACAAACAAACAATATCTTGCTTGTATTTTTTTGCCGGCTATGAATGAATTAAAACCGATTATTGTTTAGTAATCGCAGAGAAAAAAAATTAAATAGCATCATTAGTTTTATATACAGAAAGCAAGAAAAAAAGTTGTAAAACAAAAAAATTAATTACCGTCTATTTGGTGGATAATTTTTTGTCTTTTAATCCTCACAAACTTAATAGTCAAATAAAAATAAATTACACCACATACACATATATTCAAATACAACAATGTTGCGCTATACGACCATGAAAAATATCAGAAAATCTTGATATAAACAAATATAAATGATGATTTGTGTATGAGAATTTTGACGATTAACAAATTTTGGCGATTCTATGAATAATCTTTTTTTTTTTTCATTTCACTCTTTTCAATATTATTTTTCGATTTATAATACAAAATTGTTTGTATAGGAATACCATATATAAATATTTAGATAGTACTGTAAGAGATTTTGAATTGTATCTCTTGAAAAACTTGCCTAATCATATGATAAACGTAAATAATATCATTAAGAAAGAGAACAAAATTGAAAAGAAAATATTATCATATTCATCGATATTCTTACAAATTATCTAAATATGATCAGTAAAAAATTAAATTAATCGCCAATTTTCTCTACTAATCACCATAATGGAAATCAATTATAAGCCAAAATAATAAGCGAATGAACGACGATTTTGTGTAGCCAAAAATGAAACTACGAAAAAAAGTGCATGCAGAATATGAAAATAAATAGACACAAATGTGTGTGTATTACTTTTGTAAATAGAAGATGAAAATGCAACGACGCAGCAACACACAGCAGGTTTAACCAGTATATTAATAAATTTGTGCAATTGTATTTATTATTTAGGAGGCAAGACATAGCCGGACCGAAAAATAAAATAGTGAACGGGTGAAAGTGAATCAAAAAAAAAAAAAAAATGAAGAAAAGAAATAATAATAACTGTCATCCATCGAATGCTTTGTCTGCATTTTTTTTGTTCGTTCAACAATTTATGTATACAAGTTAATTTTTATTTATTTATAAAAATGTATTGGTGTTTGGTGAGTTCCAATATGCGATCGATTAAATGTATTGAATTCTACGTAAAAATTATATAAAACAGTGAAAAAGAGAAAAAAAAACATATAAAAAGAAAACAAAACCGAAAATCAATTTAGTTCGTTCAATTTGGTCCACCATGTTGGGGACAATGAGTAATTAATTATATATTGTAAGTTAAATATTAAGTTATACCTATTCTCTCACTTTATAAGTGAGAATAAATTCCGTTTTTTTTGTAGATAGAAAAATTTGTTATTTAAATTGTTGGTGTAATCCCCAACTGACTGTAAACACTAGACCTCGGGACAAGTCCAACGTTAATATTATTTCTTATTTTATTTTTTTTCTTGCAATCGTACAAATATAAGAAATATTTGTGAAAATCATAATTTTTGTTTCGTTTAATTTTATTTTTCGTTTCAATTCTCTCACAGCCAAAAATTTGACTGTGAAAGCGGAAAAAAAACGATGGTAAATAATACGCACACAAATTCACCAACATAGACCAACACCAAGTAAATACACGCGAAAAAGAAGTATAAAAAATCTCCTTTGCTCCCCCATCCCCGACGCTGTTAAACCCTCCTAATTTCTATTTCCCTTTATACTTTATTTATTATCCAAAATAACCGTTAAGAATGAAATGTTCTACCGAAATAAGCTATTACTTATAAATACAGCTCTATATATATTGTGACGTAAGCATACATTTACCAACCTTATCCGTGATTGAAAAGAAAAAAAAAATAAATGAAAACAAAACAACGGATAATGATATGAATGAGAGAAAATGAAAGAAATAAATAAGAATAAATAAGTAAATAAACAAAAAAATAAGAAAATAATACATACAAACAGAATCACGCAATCATACATTTAAGTTGCTACTTGGCACGTACACCTAAGTAATATTACTAACATAAAAAAAAAACAGTATGCAATAAAAATAAATATGAGAAATAAATTGCATTTCCGTTGTCAATTACTTTTTTTTTTCCACCTTTAACATCCTCAATCAATTTCATTAAATATTAAATATTGTCAAACGATAAATAAAAATCTCAAAACTGAATTAACATTCAAAATAGGATGATTTTACGGATTAACATGAATTGAACTGAAAATATTAACGACAAATTAAAATCATAAGAAATAGCCAATGATAAATTGCATTTTATCTATATAACCTATTGATATCGTATAAACATTTATCAGTTAGTACATATTCATGTATGAAAGGACCTGAAAATAGGGCATTTTTCAATTAAAATCAATATAGAAACAATCAAAGTTGGACTGCCCCACCAGGATACCGGGAAGTTTCTCAATGGGCCACTCGTATTGCCCGATAGTGGACCAATGTTTTGAAATGAAAATAAGCAGACATTGGGAAGCACTATGTGTATTACAGAACGTTAAAATGGATGATAAATTTTTGAAACCGTCATAATTAAATTATGAATAGAATTAAAGTATGACACTGTTATTACGAAAATAACTGAGTACTTGCTATTTATTCATCCCTCATCGGCAAATATATATATGTATATATATCGCCCAACAATTATGAAAATTTTGAATCCTTGAAATTAAATAAAAAGAGAACGAATAATAAATAATTCATAACAAAATTCTTTATTTTTTCTTGTAGTTATTAAAAGATGAGTGCACAAAAAGGCTCTGGAAATATTTATATACATATTTGCATGTCAGTCAAGCATTATCCAAGAGTTAAATTCAACAGTTAGACATCATGTCAAGTTAGAATTTGCAGATGCTATTTCTTACATGTATATAAAAAAAAACGTATAATATAATCTCATTTTACACATGATTGACTTTCGACACCACAGCGGGAGCAACATGAGCATTTTTCTGTCCCACATTATTCGGTACATATTCTTGTTGTTGTTGTTGCTGTTGCTGTTGCTGCTGCTGCTGCTGCTGCTGCTGTTGTTGTTGTTGTTGTTGTTGTGACGGCGCCTGATTCTGATTATTTTGAACAGCAGAAGGTACTTGAACATTCAAATGTCCATTATTGATTTGTTGTTGTTGAGCATTCTGTTGCTGTTGCTGTTGATGTTGAATATTGACTTGATTTGGAACATGATGTTGATATTGTTGCTCAGGTGGAATTTGATCGCGTGTCACAGTCTGCGGTGGCATTTGATATTGTTGCTGTTGTTGTTGTTGTTGTTGATGCGGCACTGGATGCTGTTGCTGATATTGCGGCGGCTGTTGCTGCTGATGGATGGGAACATGTTGTTGCTGTTGTTGATTATGAACAGGTATTTGTTGGTGGCCTTGGGGCTGCTGATATTGTGGCATTTGATTTTGATATTGTGCCGGATGTTGCACTTGACCCTGTTGATACTGGAAGTTAGGATCGCCATGTTGTGGTGGTGGCTGCGGGAAATGTTATGCATAAATAATTTATGTCTGTTTTATTTTTTATAAATTGTTCTTCAAGCATAATTAAACTATTTTACTTTTAATATATTTGCTTGTCATTATTTTATTTTGAGTTTATTAATAGTCTGGTATTACTAATCATGTAAAATGCAATAAATCTTACGTCATCCATTTGACGGTTAATAAGTCGAGCGGATATCGCTCAAAAGTCTCATGGATAAATTAAACATAATTAAGATAATGTGATCGACGAAGTCATTGGATTTCAAAGGTGCAGCAACATTCACCGTATTCTCTTATACAGTTCTCATGAAATAACTACGAGGTCCACTTTTGTATATGGACACAGATTCATATTTAAATTGATTATTATAACGTAAAAATATTTCATCAGAACATGTAAAACCATGAAACATTCAGTTATTGTTTTTGATTTAATAATAATAATAATAATAACAACGTATTTATATAGTTGAGCTCACCTGTTGATAGTTGACGCCACTTGGGTGCGGTGGCTGTATATGAATAAAATTGAGAACAATATAGTATTGGTTTATCAATAATAATGATAAACTAATTTTTGTTTTGTAATTTTAGACGAATTATTTGTTGATAAATTGAAGCTAAAATACTCACAACACCATTTGCAGCGGCACGCGCGTTCGCTTGCGCAGCTTGTTGTTGTTGTTGTTGATGATGTCGCATATAATTGTCATAATCCTCTTGAGTATATATTTGTTGCTCATCCAATCCTTTCCAACCGTCATCTTTTTGGAATTCGGGTTCTTGGGTTTGTCTCAAAAATTCCTGATAGCTGCAAAATTGAAAAAAATAATAATAAATAATAAAATAAAATATCTCAGTCATCCCCACTGGTTTACTGAAGTTGCAAATAGTTCCGTTGAATCTTACACTGAGCTCATATGATTACTTAGAACTCACTCTATAAATCCATTTTTATCAATATCCGCTTCCTTGAATACATGCTCTCTCATACGTTCCATTTCCTCATATCTCTCAATTAAATCATCTTCGGGCACACCATCTTGGTACATTTTATCCAATTCTTTTTGGAATAAACTCTTTACTTCGTCCTGATCCCAAACATCATTGCCATCCATGTCGTGTAAATTGAAAAATGCTCTCGGATCGAATTCTTGATTTACATGATCCTGCTTTTCCCATACTTCCTCCAATTGTTGCTTGCTACCAGGATGATGAAGCTAAAAAAATAGGAGCAATATTAATTGAGTATGTATAGATTTAATTGAAATATCAAGCGAATTGCACAAAACTAAATTATTTTTGTTTATGTAAATTTAATTGAGTTAAATCTGCGACATACCGGCTCATGTTTCTTATGTTTCTCTCTCAGTTTCTCTTGTTCTTCATGATATTTTATTCGATTTTCTTCACTCAACTCTAAAATACAACAATGAAACCTAATTAATACAAAATATTTCATTGAAATTAAAATTGGAAAACAAAAGCTCGATAGTTAACGGAGAATTTTATTATTTTCATTTATGTTTCTTGCATTTCTTTATGAAAAAGGTAATTTTCAAGTTATAATAATTGCTTATAATTTGTTCTTGTTTTTTTACCATTACCCAGTTCTTTCTGCATTTCATTGAATTTTTTTTGCATCTCATATTCTTTAAATAGCTCACGGCGATTGTGATCAATTTGCGTTAATTCTTCAGTCAACTGAACGAAAAATGAAAAAACAAACATTATCATTGGTAATTGATCAGAAGAGCTGTTGGATGATTATTATGATACATTTCAATCAATTAATAATTTTATATTACCTTGGCTATTGACCTTTTCACTTCCGCGATTTCAACTGCATGGGTTTTTGTAGGTTCCGTGTCGTCGTGATGTTTAAATGGATTTAAATCTTCACCGGTTTCAAGTTCCCTCTCTCTATTATAATATTTTTTCAACTGTTCAAGTTTCCTTCTTCTCTCTTCATCCCATTTTGTCCTCATATGAGGATTGCTGGCATCAAAGTTATCACCATTTTTGTGTAACTATAATTTAAAATAATAATAAATATTAAATAAATATTTTCAATTATATTTATTCTTTGTACAATTATCACGATATACTTTTCTTTATTATTGTTATTTAAATATTTTCGTCAAGCAAAAATAAAAGAATTAATTTTTATCTCAACTCACATTCACCCCATGGTCTTCTACATCAACCTCATTATTTTCATTTTTTATCGTCTCTTCATGATTTTTTATCACAGGTAAAGCGTAACAAAATTCCACTACGAGGAATAATATGACGGGTCCAAGTGTGAATCGCATCTTTCTTAATGGATAAAATAAAAAAGAATTACATCAATTAATTATATTATAATTATACTGACAATGACTAGCATTATTTTATTAAAAATAATCAATCGTTATTTCAATCATATGGCAATAAAATTTGATAAAATAAAATTCAAATTCATATGAATTCGTTTACGTGGCAATGTGTCTATATATCCATTCAATCGTAAAATCAGAAAACATGAAAAATATAACGTGTTTCACAGTAATTTCTACATAATTTAATAAATAAATAAGTATGGTTTGATATAAAAAAAAAAGTACTGCGAATATTCAATATAGACAGCAATGACAATACTCAATAATACAAGAATTTGTGGTTAGTTGTAAAGTAACTGGATCACTGAATGAAAAGACCTTGGAAATTTTAATCAAATTAAATTAATCCTATATAGACGATTGCACTTACTTTTTTACGTTACGCGTTCCAGATAGTTCACACGATAAAACGTAATTCCGTGATAATGCACTTGTTATTAGCACAATTCACAATATATATTTCAATAAAAATTCAACACCTTCACAGTAAATATACGAAACTGTGAGATATGACCTGTACAATAAAAAGGAATGTAGAATGGGGAACAAGTATTTCAGGCCAATCAGAAACCAGTGTTGTGCCACTTACCAAACGCAATTGGTTCATTTTCTGTTCCGTAGTCGGAATTCGTTTCAGTTGTGTAATGACCCTGACGTGTTATTCAGTCATTTGACACGTTGATGACACTGCTATCTTAAACGTTAAATCCAGCAATCTAAGTGAAGAAAAAAAAGTAATAAAATAAAATAAAAATTTGTGTAATGTATATAGTTATTTCGCGTCGTGTTCCAAAGCTGTTGACGTCCAATTCCCGTTTCCACTGACTTTATGTACTATCCAAATGACAAACATATTCTGGCGCGAAGTATGAGCCACGTTTGAAACCACATTTCGACAACTTCATATATTATTTTCGATGTATTCCGAGAATGCTTTATCTTATTTAAAATTGATGATGACTTTGACTGATTACTCAAATGATTTATTGTTGAACGTGATATTGAAATGAAAATATTCCATTTTTTTTTTGCTAAACCATCCGCTTTAACAAAATAAAAAATCTTATCGAATCTGTATGAATACTATCATAAAGCTTAACAATAAATTTATATAAATATTAATGATATATAGAATTACCGGAATTTATTGTAACATTATATTATATAATGTTAATAGAAGCATTAAATCTTTTTTTTTTTGTATTCCTATTATAAGAGATTCGATTTTCATTGCCTTTTGTAAATCGATCAGTGAGCGCAATTGTTCTTATATGTAATATGTATTTTATACTATGGAGTAACATTTATATTTATACAGTGAAGTAACTGTGCTCAGTCTTCGCTTCTCTAAAATTCACTTGAAAATAAAATCCCAAAACTAGTTTAGTGCTATTTTATTTTATAACGAGTGGAAAAAGGTGGATTGGTTGAATTTGCAGTTGAAGAATATCAATTTTGTGGTAAAGATTTAACAATAAAACAAATTTTGAATTTTTGTGGATTGGTCTGTTGTTGCATTCATAGCTTCAATTGTGTTAATCGTGAATATTAAAGGATATAATTTACTAATTTAAAGTCAATAATCACGGACACACCAATTTATACAGTACAAATTTCTCACTGAAAAATAATTTTTGAAAGCATGTGTACAATTGTTTGATGTAATGTAAATCTGTACGACAACAAAAATAGATGAGCTATTATATCTGTGAATTTTATTATTTAAAAAATACATAAAGTAATTTGTCGTAGTTTGGAATTATTCTAATAATTGTACATATTCAATCGATAGTGACTTGTTTTCGTATTCAGCACATAAGATCTTGGTATAAATTATTTTTATAATCAGAAATTCGTATGATAAATTTGAATAATGAACTGACCCTCATTATATAACGTTTGTTTCAAAGACAATCAAATATTCTATCGATCAACGAAAATTTAAATAATTAATATATTTCGTTTATTTCGTTGATACTATTTAAGACCCACTGGATACTTTCAGTTCATTTTCATCTTTGGCTCTCGGAATTGCACAAGTAAATACAAATAAATATGCAAAAAAAAAATGTAATGTCCAATTCACTTATAACCTACCTTTATTATCCATTAACTATGTAAGACATTATATATACAAAAATAGAAGCATCGGAAATATCATACGATGTTCATTTAACTTACAAATATCAATGTTCAAATGATTAAGATAATGAATATTTTTTATGTAAAATTGAAAATAAAATGTATATTGTAATTGATCCGATAATCTACAATGTGGATACAAAACGATAAAATAATGAAGTATACTTGTGTGTTAATACATTCACATTGGATGAATACATACAGAAATATTTCACAACACTGCAAACTATCAAATTGAATTATTTTGGGGCACTCACAACTCGGGATCGTTCTAATATACCTATATATATTTAGGTATATATATTATATTAAAAAATAAAAAATAAAATTAATTTCCATTCCCGCTGCATATTTATGTATGGCAACTGAAACATTCTGATGGCCACACACGCCTACTACTGTTTCTATCGTAAAAATTAACGAAGACAAAAAAAAAAAAATAACACGATTCTCCACTAACACTAAAAATTCCGTTTCATTTCTGGTAGTCTTACTAAAACAGCTTGAAATTCATTTAACCAATATATATATATATATATATATATATATA
>CAJUYH010001173.1:0-30589 GCA_910591685.1 Galerucella tenella
GTAGATATTTAAATATTACAATGATAGTGGTCAAATATAACGTTACATCATCTTTTCATCAAGTAAAAGCCTCATCTATTCGATTTTAGAGGAAAACTTCACTACAGCGGCGAATCGAGCAGCCATATTTCAGGTTTAACTTTTAAATTTCCCGCGCCCTTTTTTTTCCCTGGAGCCGTCCCTTCGCCGGTACCACCTCAGGCTCCTGGGCTTATTGTGGATACTCCTAGTGTTCTGACTACAACCTATTCAGCCATTCCGTTCCGTTCCCTGTATTAGCTTATACAGGTTCTTTGCTGGTTGGTTGTAGAAGTCTTCTGGAGTCATTTGGGTTCTGCCATACAGTTTCTGCCTTCTGTGTTCCAGCGACTCACAGTTGCTTAGTATATGCAGAGCTGTTTCGGTATCCTTTTTGCATCTTCTGCATGTAAGGTCTCCGTTGTACAGCCCTATTTTGTTTAGGTGCTCCTCTGTGGGAAAATGTCCCGTAAGTAGCCCCGTTATGGTGCGTAGTTTGTTCCTGCTCATTGAGAGCAGTTCTTTCGCTACTTTTTCTGATGGTTCTTTTATGAATATCTTCCCATGTACTTGCCTGGTCGTATTCTTCCAGTGTTTATTGTGTTGTTTTTTCAACCACCCTTTTAACTATGACCTCGTTAAGCATCTGGGGATGCCCACAGCAGGTTCGGGTCCGTTCACTCTGAGTTGACGATCCTACACTTGAGAGTTCGTCAGCTTTTTCATTGCCTGCGATTCCTTCATGACCTGGGACCCACTCCAGTGTTACACTGTTCCGAGTCGCCAGTCTTCTAAGTTCTTCGCCGCATTCCCATACTAGCCGAGATGTCGCCCTATAGCTCTGAAGTGCTTCAAGGGCGGCTTTACTGTCACTGTAGATCCTGATCTGCCTGTTGTTGTAGGCTCTCATATTATAAGCCATTGCACATGCAAGTATTGCATAGACCTCTGCTTGAAATACAGAAGCGTATTTGCCAAGCGAGACGATCCCTTCATATTTGCTCGTCTTGCTATATATGCCCGCTCCGGTGACGAGTTCATTTTTTGATCCGTCTGTATACCAGATCAGTTCATTCGCTCTACTAAGTGGTGGTGCGTTCTCTTCCTCAAGCTCCTTTCGATCTTTGATGACAATCTCGAAGTTCTTGCGAAATATATATTTGGTGGTCATGTGGTCTGTTGGCATTTTGAAAATGTGATCATTCACATGCCTTATCTCTGTGTGTCCTCTCCCATGTGCCACGTCATAGTCTGATGCTTTTTCCAGTCGGGTTAGTGCTGCCCTTGCTTCGCACATTATGACACAATGTAGCGGAGGAAGGTCTAGCATTGTCTCCAGTGCCGCTGTAGGAGTGGTCCTCATTGCCCCTGTAATGCCAATGCATGCAAGTCTATGGACCTTGTTTAGTTTTGAACAGTGCTATGAAAATGGAATTCGACTTTTTCAAACATAACTATCCATTTTTTTATTGAAGCGGAGCAAATTTTAGAGAATGAAGAGCGCACTTGAGCTTATTTTTAACGACCTTTCCAAATCTGTTATTAGTTTCCATGAACGCTATTTGGTAAAAAAGCTAGCTCATGTTTGACAGTTTTGTACAGGAATCCGTATGTCGCATCTTAAATAGCACGGTCTATATTTAAACTTTAAAAGTATATTTTAACAAATTAAATTGCAAAATTATTTGTTTAAATAGAACTTTGAAACACGTGTGTTTTTTAAAGTTACCATGGCAACATTAACAACTCGAGAAACCAAGTCTAAATGACAATTTTTTTATTATTGATCTGACAGGAGTACTTTGTAATGTCAAAACCTTCACTTGAATAATATTTAATAATTTCAATTTTATAAATGAAAATGGAAAGTACGGTTGGTATTGTTTGAGATATAAATATTTCGATTTGTCAAATCGGGGGAAATTGTATTTACCTAAATTAATAACTCAAATAACAAAATGCAAATAAGTTTATGTTATTCTCATTTCCATGACAACGCAAGGTATACGTAGAATCACGAATTCAACCATTTTACATTATTAGTTCTTATTTCCATTTGTTGTAGAAGTAATAGATACAAGTATTTATAATTTTAAAGTGCACCAATAAAAAAAATAGCGTAAAGTATTCGTGGATAACTGGTCTCTAAAACACTTGCTCTATTTCGCGAAAAATCGCGCGTGTCTTAAAGTCCTTAATATCCACTTATACTTTAATATACTATATTAATAATGTACGGCGGAACTCTTATGATCGTTTGGACACTGTTTAGCAGCAAACGGAGAACGATTTGGCTATTCAATTAGATAAATGAATTTTTAAAACCAATAACTTTGCTTCATTTTGAATTTAATATTTTTTAGAAAAAAATTGAAAAAGAGCTTAAGACAAAAAGATGAAAATTTCACTACAGCGGCGAATCGAACAGCCATACTTCAGGTTCAACTTCTAAATTTCCCCTTCCCTAAATTACCCAATAGTGGTATAAAAATGGAATTTGACATTTTCGAACATAAATATCCATTTTTTATTGAACCAGAGCAAATTTGAAATAATTGAGAGCGACCTTTTCAAATCTGTTCTTATTTTCTATAAACGCTATTTGTTAAAAAAGTTTTGTACAGGAATCCCTATGTCGCATCTTATAAATAACAGTCCATAAGACTTTCCACAAAAGCTAATAAAAAAATGTGGCTAATAAAAAAATGTCAGATCTCAGTGAAATGTTACTAGATTTGGGCACGTCGTAAATTAATTCATTTATTTATCATTATTAACTTGATTTGTAAGAAACTTTAAACACATATTATCAAGGACCGATATAATAAGTTCATTTCAATATCTTGTCCAAGATTATCAGGATTAACGATTAATTATTGTCTAATTCTTACATCCTAACCATTAGCAATTGACTAAGATAATAGCGTATTAGTGTACATTTCTCGGTAACTTTGCGTTTTCTTATATATTTCGGGTCGCTGATTAAGAATTTTTTGGTTCGCAGTCTCAAAAGCCGCTAGTTGATTTATTATCTGACGTCTGAATGCGATTTTTTCATGTAGTCTATCCTAACAATAAGAGGTAGGAAAAGTTAAAGAACGGCCATTTATGCAATAAATATGTTATTAACCAATTATTTCACATATTCTAGGGCTGGTAACCAAAAAATTCGTAATCAGTGACTCAAAAAACATAGAGTAAGACCTAACCGAGAGGACGTTCAAATATACACAAATGCTTTCGGCCAACTTAACTTGTTTTAAAATCATGTGTCAATGCCATACTAAAAATAAATGTCCACAAAACAGTCTAACCTATAGAAGTGAAAGTTTATAGGATTACCTTGAATACAAAAATGAGGTTTCAAACCCATCTACCTGAAGCGCTAGTTGCAATTGAGTTGTCGAAACAGGCCTGGCAGCTAAGACCTTTAGCACGAAAAGAAGAAAAGATTTTAAAGTTCATTATAGCTGTCATATTCATATAGTTGTTGTCACCATTGTCTTTTGTAGATTGTTTCCTCTTGCCATTTGCTGCTGTTATTTGTGTTTTAATTAGGTACTGTAAGCGTTATATCAAGTGTGATAATACATAATATTATAATAACTTTATAATGTTTGGTGTGAAGTGTTCCTGGGTGTACAGACATTACATCAAAACAACATAGGTTTCCCAAACATGACCCTTTGTTTTTGAATGAATGGGTTGCCTTTATTCGCAATCCAAAACTACAGGAATTGAGGGCTGAACAGATTTATAAATCCTACAAAGTTTGCAACAGACATTTTGAACCTCAATATATTGTTATTGGAACAAAAAGGGGCCTCATTCGCAAAGCTGTTCCTACAATCCTCTCAGGATTGATCAAAAAGTGATGGGAAATACGTAATATCACTCTTAGGTATTACTTAGCGCGTGGTAAAATGTAAACTGCATTTAGGAATTCCTAAATTCGTCTTAGGTATTACCTGAGTTTAGGAAATGGATAGTGAAATCGGGCACAAATTTCCATTAAAAAAAGCGCTATGAAATAGTTCTGAACCTATCCACTGCGATCGCTGAAATTCTTCTTCCTTTCGGCTTCAGCTGCCTTGCCTATTTCGACAACTCAATTGCAACTAGCGCTTCAGGTAGATGGGTTTGACACCTAATTTTTTGCATTCTAGGTAATCCTATTAGACTTTCACTTCTATAGGTTAGACTGTTTTGTGATAAATGTCAGAGAATATAATTTCAAAAGATTCTTTTATTCTGTCCGGTCTGCCTATCAAATAGAAGAATTAGTGAGTAATTAACATTTAATAGTCTGTCGGTATTGCTTATACTAGGAAAGGTAAGTCATGTATTTTATTAAGTATTTCAGGTGCCCAAAGAACTATTCTCGATACTTTGTTTTAGACGCCTTCCATACTTCAAGATTGTACATATTTATGAATCATCAGTTCTGTTTACTTACTTGCATCCACTCTACAAGGTAAAAACTACAACAACCAAAGATATTAATTGGTAGAATAAGGTTCAAATAATAAGATGGCGTTTCCAGTTTCAAGAAATATTGTATTGGTCAAAAGTAATTAACACTACAAAACGTGATTTTCAAATGTCCATAACTTTTTAAATATGCATTTTACGGAAAAGTTACGAGAGACCTTTTCTTTTTCTTCACAAAAATATTAGTGATGAGCGAGACTGGTCTTGGTCTTGCGGTCTTGGTCTTGGTCTTGCAGAAAATGCCAGACCAAGACCAAGACCAAGACTAGCTTCAGGCTGCAAGACCAAGACCAAGACCGAGCAGTGCAAGACTTATGGAAGAACAAGACTTGGAATTGCAAGACTTATGCAAGACCAAGACTAAGCCTGCAAGAGTCTTGCGGTCTTGCGTTTTTTAAACATTTTAACCGAAAAATAAAGATGAGCAGATCATTTTAAACCCTCCCCCTCCCCAACATATACTGACCACAACTGCTTGTTTTAACGAAATATTTTTTTCATATACAGGGTGTTCCCGCTCAACTGGTCAAAATTCATGGGGTATATTAATAAAACCTAGAGAAGTAGTTTGAGATAGGACACCTATGTCTGGAAGTGTGCCGTTCCAAAAATACAGGGTGTTGAAATTTTACAACAAAAATCTGTACCAACAGGTGTAAAAAATATGTCAAAATGCATTAAAAACACAAAGTATTTGTCTTAAAAATGATAATAAAATGTATTAAATTATTTTATTAATATTGCAAGAGGAAAATCGGGTGTTTCAAAAACTAAAAATTTCAGGTAAAGAATATTTGAAGGAATATATCCATTTAAAATATTGACCTAAGCTCTATTAATGTATCCTACCATATCCTATAACTTAAGAAAAAACACCTATTTTTTTTAATCACCAACACTAAAAATAATTTTGGTTTATTTCAAATCCCAGCTAATAGGCCTGCAAAGAAAGAATAATTTTTTATAGAGAGACTTAAAATTCAGTGACTTTAATATACATAAATTTTTTCAAACTTATAAATAAGATTATAAATTGTTATATTTTTACGTCTTCACATCATTGATACATTATAAAACTATATTCTAAAAAATTTGTCAAAATGAATAAAAATTTTTATACTTGATTTATCGCTACAATTAAATATAAAAAAACAAAATTTTTAGAATGAGAAAGACTGTCCCTTTCTTTACTTTTAATGATTTCAGAAACTATTTTTTCTGATTCATTTTTTTGTAAAAATGGACTCCAGAAAAAATCTGCAAAAAAAGTGCAAGACTTGCAAGAGTCTTGGTGCAAGACCAAGACCAAGACCAAGACTGGACCCTGCAAGACCAAGACCAAGACCGCTTATTTGACTGCAAGACCAAGACCAAGACCTTGTATGCAAGAACAAGACCAAGACCGGGTCTTGGTCTTGCATTTGCTCATCACTAAAAAATATATTGTCCTGCTCGAAAAACCTATTTTTATGATTTTTTTTGGGGGCGTAATCAGCGACCGAAAATACAGAAGAATACCGCAAAGTCACCAAAGGGAACTTGAAATATATACTCATCCCCCCACCAGGCAGTCGGACTATATAGGACATTTTAGCTCCCGCTAGCTCATCTCGGTAGGTAGGCAGGTACTCCATTTAAATTTCGTTCATATTTCACCGTCGTCTCGAACTAATGAATTTAAATAGCACAATTGAAAGGTGTATAAAATGGAAGTGATTTGCTTGTCAAAAAATCAACAAAATTTATACTACCCATTAGTTTTAGTAATAACAAACAATGTGGGGGTTGGAGTTGCGCATACTAATTGTATGCGGGTAGAATTTAAAATGATGAGCATCATTCGAAAAAATTTGCATATCTAGAAAAAAGCAGACGGTGGAACGGTGCACCCCCTACGGTTCCATTCGAAGGCGTCACAACGGGAGTTTGATCGCGAGGATTGGACCATTAAATGAGCATTCCTTGGAAAAATTATACGAAATATAGAGCATGGGAAGATTGATTTAGGTGAAGATTGTATTATACAGGGCAAGTTACTAATTTTATTATTTCGTTCATAATTTCATTTTATCGGGTGAATCTACATTGTTTAATTATAAACTGTTGTCTCGCATCCTAGCCTGAAACTTCCGCAAAAAATCATTCGTGTTAGGGTCACTGAAGATATGCTAAGAGAAATTGGAACAAAAAAGGTTGATTGACGTTTAAAAAAAAATAGTACCTAATTACTGCAGGTTCTTGCCTAACTGACCGAATAAATTCGAAGGTAAACTAAGCCAGTTGGATCAGTTGTCTGGTGGCCCAGGACACTGCAGATTGGAGCGCAGAGGCCCTGGAGGTAATAGTAAACCTACCACCACTACATATCTTCATACAAGGAAATGCAAGATCTGTTGGTCACAGATTATTACAGGGACCTTCTCCGATAAGCCAAGAACACGGTAAGGTCTACAAAGAGATATATAAAGAAATAAAGGCAGATCCAATACTGGGAATGCCAACGGATCAGATTGCCCCACAATATAGCTTTAAAAACGACTATACAGTTTACATTCCAGAGAGAAAGGACTGGGAAGCACGGCCTCCTATAACAGCGAATCTCAACTGGTACACTGATGGCTCGAAAACAGACTCCGGAGTAGGAGCCGGAATATATGGGGTACAAGAGAAGATCACGATCTCTCTAAGCCTAGGGAAACATAGTACTGTCCTTTAGGCAGAGGTACTGGCGGTGCAATGCTGTGCAGAAGAGTTGATGAGACAGGAGGTCGACAAACAAAGAATCGTCATCTATTCCGACAGCCAAGCAGCACTTAAGGCGATACGCTCATATAAGATAACATCAAATCTGGTGTGGGAGTGTCGGAAGGCCCTAAACAGACTAGGTTGTCATAATAGAGTGACCCTAGCCTGGGTACCAGGCCATCAAGGAATAAAAGGCAATGAAAAGGCTGATGAATCAGCCAAGCAGGGAGCAACGGAGGTCATGATAGGGCCAGAACCTTCCTGTGGAATTGCAAAATGCCTAAGTAAAGGGAGCATCCACAAATGGATGAACGGATCTAGGTAAATTGTTCGAAATCAATTCTTCGAAAGTCAATTGTTCGAAATCAATTATTCGAAAATCAATTCTTCGAAAGTCAATTATTCGAAAATCAATTGGTCGAAAATCTATTGTTCGAAATTCAATATTCTGAATAGAATATACAAAAATAGATAGATAGAAGTTTTTATTACTTTGTTTACCTTATTAAATGTTTGTTAAGCGTTTATCTCTTAGAAATCTTTTGCGATAACGGGAAATCCTAATGACAACGGTGGGTCTAAATTATACATAAATACCTATTAGGGTAGATTTTATAAATAGGTAGGTACCTAAATCTTTATTGTTATTATTGGATTTAAGTATAAATACAAGAAACGAATGCAATTTTTGACTAGTCTAATTATTTCGACGACGTAGACACCTTTACTTTGCAATTTTGTATTGTTAAAATGGAGTTTGTTACCAGCGAAAAGGGAAATCCCAAGCTATTGTTGAATGGCTTTTTGTTTGTCAAAGATAAACAAATCGACACTAAAATATATTGGAAATGTGAATTTTTTCATTCAAAGAAATGTAAGTCAAGAGTTATAACGGAGCGAAATGAAATCAATAAAGGACCTGTTGAACATAACCATGATGGAGATGCTGCACGTCTACAAGTTACAAAATTTTTGGACCAAGTACGGGACTCTGCCAAAAACACACTTGATACTCCTCACCGCATAATTTTAACATATTCAACACAAGTCAGTACTCATTCAGTTGGGCGTTTGCCAGAGATTAACAATATAAAACGAACTATTCGAAACATCAGACAAAGAAACGATGGTGCACCTGCTCTTCCTCAATCCAGACGAGATCATTTTTCCTGACATGTACAAACAAACCTTGAAGAAAGAAGTTTTTCTCCAATTTGATTCTGGGGCCATCGATTCAAGAATTTTAATTTTTGGAACACAGAAGTCTCTTAAACTTCTGGAACAATAAAATCACTGGTTTATGGACGGAACTTTTAAAACAGTGCCCCATTTATTTGGACAATTATATACAATACATAGTTTGAAAGATAATTATTCCATTCCGCTTCTATATGCGCTTCTTCCTTCTAAAGCACAAAGTACCCATATAACATTTCTTCAGGAGATCAAAAATCTTTGTCCGACAGCTACTCCAAAAACAGTCATGATAGATTTTGAACAAGCTGTGATAAACGCAGTGTCGATTGCTTTTCAAGAAGCCACAATAAGAGGATGTTTTTTTCATTTCTGTCAGTGTGTATATAGAAAAATTCAATCATCTGGCTTAAAACAACGATACGACAACGATGCAGAATTTTCTTTAAAAATAAGGTTGCTAAATGCACTAGCTTTTGTTCCCGTACAATTTGTAGAAAAAGCATTTAACGAACTAGACGATGCAGGTCTATTTTCAGAAGTACAACCGGTAGTCGATTATTTCGAAGATACCTGGATAGGACGCCCTGACAGGAGAAACAGGCGACGATCTCCCTCATTTTCTCATCAGATGTGGAACTGTTTCGATGGCGCTATTGCAGGACTACCTAAAACGAATAACGCTGTAGAGGGTTGGCACAGAAGTTTTGAAAGTCAAATTTCGGCCATCCATCCAAGTATCTGGAAATTTGTGGACGCTATCAAAAGGGAACATTCCTTAAATGAATTGAAAATCGACCAGTATACTGCAGGAGCACCTACGCCAACTTCAAGAAAAAAGTATGTTGATTGCGCAAAACGAATATTAAATCTGGTAGAAAATTTCGATCCAACCAATATTTTAGATTATCTAAAAGGAATAGCTCATAACTTGAGTTATTAATTTATATTTTATTGTTATTAAAAAAAATACCAAGAAAAAATAATCAAAAAAATTTTAAAAACCGAAAAAAAAAAGACAAAAAAAGAAAAAAAATACCAAAAAAGAAAAACAAAACAAAAAATCCAAAAAAAAAACAAAAAATTAAACAAAACTTCTAAACACGCCTGCTTTACGCTGACAGTCCTAAGCCTGTGCCTAAGTGTGAAGGGAAGTTCTTTTTTATTTAAAATTTATTTAACATAATTTTTAAATATTCGTTTCTTACATTTATACTAAAATTTACCACAACAGTAGATAACCACAACGTAATAAGATCTGGTGGAGGTTTTTTGTAATAACAATAAAGAATTTCTAACTGAAATTCGGTGTCCTCTTAAATTTAATAAATCTATTCCAGATATTTGATTTCGAAAAATTGATTTCGAACAATTGAGTTTCGAATAATTGATTTTCGAATAATCGGTCATTCGAAAAATTGATTTTCAAACAATTGATTTCGAACAATTGATTTCGAACAATTGATTTCGAATAATTTACCGGTACCCTGGATAAACAACCAGGCGATGCCCTGGTGGTATGAAACCCCAGGACAAAGACACGCAAAATTATTCCTTAAAAGCCCTTCGACAAAACTGTCACACGACCTACTATGTCAAAGTCGAGAAACAACGAGGATGATGGTGGGAATGTTGACCGGACATTGTAGGCTGAGGAAACATATGCACACAATTGGCCTTGCAGATGACAGCCTATGCAGGTTCTGCTAGGAAGAAGAAGAAACCGCGGAGCACATACTCTGTGAGTGCGAAGGCCTAGCAAGGGTGCGGTTTCACTTATTCGGAGAAGAAAAACCGAGGGCAGAGAGCTACGCAAAGGAGGCGGTATCCAGGCTATTAGGTCTAATAAAAAGAATAAAGCTAGATATTGAGCTCTAAATATAGGGAGGACCACAATAGATCTGCAAAGGTCGCAGTGGGATAGGACAAAGAGCCACTCAATTTCTAATCTAATCTAATCTAAGCCAGTTCGCATGACTTTGTTACCTAATGAAACTTGAGACATTTTATTTTTAACAGAAGTAGTGAAAAAAAATATTTGAGGGTGCCACTAATTTTCTTTAGTTTTGAAGGTCAGCTAACTTTTAATCTGTTAATTCAAAAAAAAGAACTAAAGTTTCTGTATAGTAAGTGAAACTATCAAAGTAAAAAAATGTATATACCCAATTTCAAGAGTGAAATTATAAAAAAATAAGGGTTAGTAAACAATAAGAATATGAAAAAAATACTTAGCTCTAATAGGTACATTTTTCATGAAGATGAAGCCCAGCTTTGTACTTCACATATTTAAACTTTGAGAAATCTCTTTGGGTACGTTCGTCATCCAAAGGACTGATGTACTCCAAGGAACTGTAGCCTTAGGAAATTTAATTCCAGGAAATTGTATGCAGGAAATTGTAGCTTCGGAAAATTGTTTCCCAGGAAACTGTATGCAGGAAACTATTATGTCCCCAAGGAACTGTAGCCTTAGGAAATTTTTCAAGGGACTTGTTTGTCACCAAGCAACTTGTATCTCAGGAACTGTGCTATAAAAATTATACCGATTGTAACGGTTTCAATTCAACATTTATTAGAGAGTTTTTAACGTTAACCATTTAATTTTATTAACATAAATAGTTTTTACGAATGTGAAAGAGATCCACCACTCACCCTGTTTATATTGCTCTGATACCATCCACTAGAAATAGTTAAGAATCATTCATTATTACATACTTTATGTGATCGTGTTTACATTTTCCGACTAGTAACAAATTTCTTATGAATGTTCAAGAGGCCTCTGACCTATTAAGTAAAGTTCAATAAACTGTCCAGCTACCCATTAAGTTAACCTTTGACCTTTTCACCTGATACTAAGGGTTATTAAGTAGAAGAAGACTAACCTTGACCTTGTGAGGTTTGGACTGGTCCATAATCCTCCTTTTTTGAGTTCTGGTGCTTTAAAGTGGTCACTCTCTTTGTGCTCTTTCGAAATAACTTCGGATCTAGCCCAGTTACAACTAAAACCTGTTAGATATATTGAGTAATACCTTAAGTGGCTATTCAATCGCAGCTTGCCGATTTCCTTCCAACAGGAAAAGGAATAAAACATTGAGGTCACACTCCATCCCTGATCACAGTCGTCTTCATAGACCTATTAGTAGTCTGAATCACCGTTGTCCTCATCATCACCCTCCCTCGTCATCTACACAGACGTCTTTTCTTTAAGACAATAGGAATGGTTAACAGACAGAACTACGAGTAGCAGAGAACTCACCATTAGAGGGCCAGGCCCCCTCGTCTAGTTCCTCCGACCTATCGACTACACACCACCTGGAGCCTTGCAAGTAAGACCATTCCTATTTATCACTATCTGTCCTGTGTTTGCTGTTCGTTGGGACAGTATAGGTGTCTCAGATAGATTGGAGACAACATTTGCAGAGACTATTGGTTATATTGCCCAATTCGGTAGAAAGTTGAAACTTCCCATACACCCTTAAAATTAAGGTAGCCTTTTGTGACTTACAGCTTTTGTAAATTTTTTAGATAATAGCTCTTAATACTAATCTCTCGGTGTAATCCAAAAGTATACTCTTGGAATCGATTCTATAAACTAGTCTAGTTACCTTCTTAGTATTAAAGAGAATCTCAACCCTTAGCTAAGACCATTTATGCTTATTAGTTTCACCCATTTTATTAGTTGATATTTTACTAGGTTAGTTTAAAATTTAACAACCTGCTCTCGATTGTCATTTGACATCGACAGCTAGCAGTAGATCCACTGTACGAGCCACCTACTATCAGGCCCACTCTACACCCAGTCTGGTGTAAGTCGTTAAAACTGTGTGACTATATTTTTAGTGAACATTAAAAATTTATCGAAACGGTAAATAATTGCTTGTTTAATTTACCTAGACCCCTCTCCGTTGAGGAACCGGGTAGTACAACTTTCAAAAGTTTATCTTCCAGAAACCCCCTTTGTCACCAGAACTCCTGTTGAGGGCAAAAACGGGGGTGGCATAGTATTAAAAAAAAATTTACAAAAAAAACTTGACTCATAAGGATATCTGTCCAGCTCAATAAATACAATTTAATAGTTGGGCTTAAGGAATCGTCCTGGACAAATATCTAATTTTTATTGAAAAAAAATACGAAGCATTCAAATTTAAATGAAAATATCTAATGTTAAATTTGCTAAATATGAGAGAAAAGGTATAACCATGTTGCTTCCAAAATGGGTAGCCATTTTGTTCAAAAAATAGGTACCTACTTAAAATAAATATAAATTTTCCAAAATGAAATTTTAAAATGAAGAATAATTAACAATTATATGTAAAAAAACATACCAGTTATCCAGATTGTTAAAATAAAACGGCATCTTTTGTTTTTAAACTGGTAAAAAAAATTGTAATCAAAAGATTACTGCACAGTTCCAAACATGCTTTGTCGACAGACGATGAGAGAAGACCTGCCGGAACCTTCCTCATTCTTATTTAAAGACTCTTCAAAATTTTCAATTCCGCGGTAAAATACTTTAAGAATCTTGATTTTTGGACCTCTAGTTTATTCCACCACGAATCACAAAAGAGAAGTAATTTATTAATTGTTCGTATACGAAATATTTTAAGAAAATATAAATGGACTATTCCACCAAAAACCAAAATTCTAGAGAAATTCAACTATAAATATTGAAACTGAAAGGTTGAACGCAAAGTTCACGTCTCAAGATTGGTAGCCCATGAAACATGTAGGCTTCATTATTTTAATTGAAAGCCGTTTTCACCATGGAGTTTAATGTGAAAAACATGTAGAATAAGGTTATTGCCCAGGACCAAACTTGTTAATCGACTTGTTAATATTAAAATGTCCACGAACCTAGAATAATTGTCACGTACTTGGATAAATTCTTGTTAAATAAAACAATAAATTTGCAAAAGTCATAGCTAGACAGTTCAATGCTGCTCATCCTTACCGGACAGGTACACAAGTACGTGAATGAATTGATGCAACATTTTTTGAAACTGCCAATAAAAACACCAACCACAATGAGTAGTCCACAACGGGGAGTACCGTTTCCCTTTTTGAATTGTCCAGATAATCAGGAGAAAATATTTCGAGGTTTTGAATAGATGGCGCAGCAAGTAATGTGAAAAACATAGGGATTCCTGTACAAAACTGCCAAACGCGAGATAACTTTTTTACCAAACAGCGTTCATAAATAATAATAACAGATTTGGAAAGGTCGTTAAAAAATAAGCTCAAATGCACTCTTAATTCTCTAAAATTTGCTCTGGTTTAATAAAAAAATGGGTAGCTATGTTTAAAAAGGTCGAAGTCCATTTTCATACCACTATTGAATACTTTAAACCTCCCACTGAATAGCCAGAAGCGCAAGGGCACGGGAAATTTAAAAGTTAAACCTGATGTATGGATGTTCGATTCGCCGCTGTAGTGAAGTTTTTTTCTAAAATTGAATAGATTAGGCTTTTACTTGATGTATATCCATACAAAATGATGAAATATAGTATATTAAGTATTAAGAACGGTAAGGGTTGTTTACTGGTTCGACAGCAATGTTGTCCAATTTTGCTGGAGACCGGTATTACCTTTAACGTTCGAGATGCTTATACCATTTTTTGCGCGATCGTCTTGAAATAAATTTCGATTAAAATAATTTAAATTTCTTCGAAATGAACGAAATGTCAAAAGTTTCATTTATACTTCTCGATCAGTTTAAAATATAATTTTTTTCATTGTTGAACCATTTTACCTATTTAAAGCACGCCTCAGCGTGTTTAAATCGAACTTAAAAAAACGCGCGTGTTTTAAAGTTACCGTGGCAACATCAACAAGTCGAAAAACGAAGTCTACATGTCTAAATGACAATTTTTTCATTATTGATCTGACAGGAGTAGTTTGTAACGTCAAAACTTTTATTCGAACAATATTTAACAATTTCACATTTATAAATTGAAATGGAAAGTGCCGTATATTGTTTGAAATATTAATATTTCGATTTTTCAAATCTTAGGAAATGGTATTTAAATTAATACTATTGACATTCACAGAACTCAATGAGGTTGAACTTCCATCAAAATACAAATCAGTTTATGTTTTTCTCATTTCCATGACAACGCTAGGTATACGTCATATAGGTACATCACGAATTCAACCATTTGACATTTAGTTCTTATTTCCACCTATGATTTCCATCTGTTGTAGTAGTTATAGACCAGTATTCATAATTTCAAAGTGCTCCAATAAAATAGAATAGCGTAAAGTATTCGTGGATAACTGGTCTTTAAGACACTTGCTCTATTTCGAGCACTCTGGCTTCGCCGTCGTGCTCTAAAAATCGCGCGTATTTTAAAGACCTCAATATCCACTTATACTTTAATATACTATTGCATTTCGGTAAAATTGTTTTTCTATTTATTACTTCTTCTTATTTTTTTGTAATCAATGGAGTAATATATTATTTAAGACCACTGAAATGTATGTAGGGCTAAGACGTCGGTAAGTAAATCACTTACCGACGTGTTAGACTTAGAAACTAGTAAACACAACCTACCGTCCTGGCAACCGATGCTGTTAATAAACAAAAAAGATTGATCGCGCAAAAAATAGTATATTAAGTATCAAGAACGATAAGGGTTGTTTACCGGTCGACAGCAATGTTTGGAGACTGAGCGTATCGAAGCCTCCAATTTTGCTGGAGACCGGTATTACCCTTAACGTTCGAAATGCTTATACCATTTTTTGCGCGATCGTATTTAAATAAGCTTCGAATAAAGTGATTTAAAATTTTTTCGGAATGAGCGAAATGTCAAATGTGACATTTATACTTCTCGATCAGTTTAAAATATAATAAGCATTTTGGTGAAATTGTTTTCATGCTATTTATTACTTTTTATATTGTTCTTTTCGATTCTGTTTATTAAAAAATATAAATCTTTTTTTTGCTCCTCTTGTGTAATGAATAAAGTAATATATTATTTAAGAGCACTTAAATGTATGTAGGGCTAAGACGTCGGTAAGTTATTTACTTACCGACGTCTGAACGGTAAGTAATTCACTTATCGACGTGTTAGATACCTCACTTTTACCATTCATAATAAGCTTGAATCTCTCACTGCAAGAGGGAATTACTACAAAAAAAACCTCATGATTTAATAATTTACACAGATGCTTCCAAAACTGACTCCGGTGTTGGTTGTGCAGTTTCCACGAAGCATGAACTCATAAGCTTCTTCACTCTACCTTCAATTACGTGTGTAGCGTTCACATAGGCGAGCTTCAAAGCATTTTTTAAGCTTACAAAAGCATTTTCCTATCCCACAAAAATATTGCAATATGCACTGACTCCCTTTCCTCCATTCAGTCAATCAAGTCAATCTTCACTGACCACCCAATTGTCCAGAACATACACGACATCTATCAAACTCTCGTTGCTCAAGATATAACAGTCTCTCTAATCTGGCTTCCATCTCACATCGGAATTGATGGTGACGAAACTGCGGACCGCCACTTGAAACACTAATAACCCAACACACATTGTCCAACCCGCAACCGACCTAAAGATCCACTTCAATAACGTTACACCTGTGGCGCAATAGCACGACAGCACTTCATGATATCCATCCATCCACTTCTTCTCTCTCCCTTAACTTATGAACTCGGAAAGAGGCTACTATAATCAGAAGAATCCGAATCAGCCATACCAAACTCTCACACGGATATCTGATGTCTTCAGGAAATCGTCCCGTTTGCCATAGCTGTAAACACTGCAAACAATTTTTTGCTACATATCAACAATTTGATCTAAGGCCTAATCTCAAGGAAATGCCCCACTGCCCTTCACAAATCAAGAAAGTCTTACAGTTCCTGAAAGCTACTAATCTATACCGCAAAATCTAATTAAAAATTGGTAATTATTATATGTAAATATTTGTATCTATTTTTTCTGTGCCAATGACCAGCGCTGTCCAGGAACGTTGAGCTGAAATAAAAAAAAATCTGATTTTTGGTTTATGTTCTGAAATTCTAGTTTTAAAATTTCTAAAAACTCCACCTATATAAATTTTATCATAGTTGTCATTACCACATTTTAATTTATAAACTCCTGGATTCGTTTAATTTTGAAGATTTAGATTAGTTGGTTTTGAAGCAAATATTTAAGTCTTGAGTTTCTAAAAATTATTTGATTTTCGAGGATCAAATATAATATAGATTTCAACAAATTAAATTTTTTTATTTCATCATTTAGTTTGGATTCACATCAAGTAAAAGCCTCATCTATTCAATTTTTGTTCAATTTTCCCCATTTTTATATTTAACTTCTCTGATGGAAAACCATTTCTCATCCCTATCAGCATTTTCTCCATAAATAAAACAATGTTAAAAATTAATACAAGAAACTAGGGTTACTAAACTCACTGTAACCTGTAAAACTTCCGCGTCTATCAACAATGTTGCCATATATGTATTTTTTAAAGAAATACTATATAATGTTCCGTATTCTATTAAAGAATCAATGCCAAATTTTCAAACCAGGTGCGTCAAAATGTCCTACTTTGCCAAGAAAATGTCTAGATAAACCATTAGATTGTTTAGTCTACCCACAGACGTTCTAATTACCGCTACTGTAGTATAATAATTGTATTTACGTCTGATACAACAAAAATTATTGCACTACCACATGGTCCACTTGCTCTTAGTAATTTCACCGGTATAAAATTATGAACGCCGAGACTCAAAATGCTATTTTCCGACCGACGTGATTAATATTTAGTGTTTACTTGTGAGCTGAACGAATCAGGTGGTGCATTTAAAGACTATTCGTGAGGACTTTGATGAACAATGGGAAAATTGGTTAAAATTGAGAATCACTATAGACAGTTGATTTAATTTCATATAAATTTTCATTAAATCTGCTTTTTCAGAATGTGTTAGGTGAACAAAATTGGCATTTAATTAACAACTTAGAGTATAGAAGTAGAAAATAGTTATTTATGATACAAGTGCGTGAAGTTATACTTTTGCGCACGAGTTGCGAAAATGTAAGGCACGAACATAGCGAGTGCCTTTTTCGCAACGAGTGCGCAAAAGTACTTCACGCCCAAGTGTCATACAAACCTTATCTACGAACACATGAAGACAAAATAAAATAATGTGCTCTGAAGGGGTTAAAAAACATGAAAATGAATGTTCTATAAACAAATATATACACAACGAATTCTAATTTCAGGTGATGTGCAGTCCGAAGTAATGCATACTTCTCGAGGTTCTTCCATTTAAAATAAGTGTAATTAAAATTTTAAATGTAACCGAAAATATTTTCCACTATGTCTGACACTTCTGTCAAATTTACTGAAGCACAAAAGTTTATACAACAAACGACTAAATTCAAGGCAACTAGATACTAATTACGTGGCTAAAAAGGAGTGTTAAAATGAAAACCCCATATAAAAAGCGTTGTTGATTTACGCACGCTTTTCAACGTATGTATAATGTATGATTTCACACATTTTTTTTGGTTCGTAAATGACTTATTTCGAAGGTGGTCGTAGATAAAATATTTTATACTGTTTACTTGCTGTTATTGTCTATATTATCGTTATTACTATTCAAGGTGATATGAATACTCAACGACATCCCAATAAATATCAGTAGTTATCTAAACATAGACGTAGAAATATTTCTTTCTACACCCAATTACTTTCACTATGCAGAATATAGCAATAATTTTGGAAAAAATCCAGGATTTATCAATAAATGAAAAATTATTTTCAAAAAAAACTATGGAAGAGCTTGAATATTTGGATATAGATTATGTTACAAATCGTAGTGCTTCCAATGTAAATTGTTTAATTCATTTTTTCAATCACAATATGAAAGAACGATATAAATTATAGTTTCTTGAATAAAAATGGTTGCTTATAATAGAAAAAAAAAACTACTAATGCGTTTTATCAATAATTATCTGCAGCCTTTGTAATTCTTTCAATTCTGGAACTCCTATAAAATATAATATTGTTCCAAAAAATGTATTGTCCCAAAAACTCACTTTTTATCACAATTGAAACAAAAACTTTTCCAAAAATTTCAAGCTATTTCTTCTATATATCGCTCAACATTTAACAAACGCCGTTTTCTAACAAAGTCAGGCATGCCTCCAAATATTTGGTGGCCTGGGGTGAACGTTTAGTCGAGCCTCCCCTACATTTAATCTAGTATTATTCTGTGATTTATAAGGTAAGTATTCATTGAATGTATAAACGAGGCTCCAATCACCACAACAATTTAATTCAAGCATCCTCAGATTTTTGGTGCCTTGACACACATGGAGGCGGCTCTAAAAAAAGTTGTTAAACAAAAATGTACTTACATTACACTGGGATTGACCCGGTTGGCCTTTTCTCACTGCAGAAGATTGTTTAGATAATTCTGTAAGAGAAAATTTTCTTATATATGAATGTGTCACTATAAAAAAAAAAATATTTGTATGTAATAAATTGATCTTTTGGATATGACAGATAATGAAGTTTTCTGTCAACTATCAAAAAGAAAGAGAGTCAAATTCACATTGTTAATGCTTGTAATAGTATATTACATACCGAGGTGGGAAGTGTTACATTACTGTCGAGAGAATTAGTATCTCGAGACAGTGATGTAACTTTCCACCGAGGTTTGTATGCTATTTTATTCACAACTATAATCTTCTTAACAAAAATTCGGAAAAAAGCAAATGTTTCATTATTTTTTCTCAAACGTCAACAATAATAGTTATTTATGTACCAAGGGTATAAATAGATGTTTATGCCTGAGGGCGACGTCTTACGAAGCCGAGGGCCTCTGGCACGGGGGTTAGTAAGTCGCCCGAGGGTATACAGATACGGATACAGATACAGATACGGATAAAGTGAACTTTATCCCCGCACGGGCATAAAGTACGACATTAGATAGTTGGTAACTAAGCAATGAAAATACAATAATGAATGACATGGAATTACAAAGACAACCATAGAATGATCATGACAATTAACAACAAATAACTTATTTTCCCAATAGTGAGTAGGCGGGTTTTTAATAAACACTCTAAATTTGTCAGCTCTTGTCAATGCCCGGACCGTGTAATTTAATTTTTTTATAAAATGTCGGATATAGAGCTGGAGTGCACACCGCCAGACATAAAGGAAGCAGCGGAGAAAGCTGAAGGAAATCTTATGTCCAAAAAAGTAGACCGAGGATATAATACCGAGCATATAATAAGTACAGAGATTGGTGCGCCAAAAAAGGGGTCACAAAAGCTGCATCGGAAAACATCGTTCTTGCCTACTTCAGTGAAATGGCTAAGACTAAGAAATCGTCAACCTTATGGTCTACGTATTCCATGATAAAAACAACCTTAATTATCAGAGACAAGGTTGACATATCAAAATATGGAAAATTAATGGCTTTTTTAAAAAGGCAAAATGCCAATTATAAACCGAAGAAATCAAATACCTTTACCCAAGAAAATGATAATACTTTCTTAGATGAAGCACCAGAAGAATTTCTTGTTCTGAAGGTTATTATTTTAACACTAATAAAATAGTTATTTTCATTAATATTTTTCAACATTTTAGGTTGGTTTGGTAATTTTCCTTTTGGGAGCCTGCAGAAGTGATGAACTTTTTAAGATGAAAGTCCAAGATATTGATATTGTGGAAAAAAAGATCAGCATCGTCATTTCTCACACAAAAACATATCAAGCACGATCGTTTCTGATATTAAACACTGAGTGGGTTGAAATTGTAAAGGAATATATGGAACTCCGTTCACGAATTCAAAATGAGAGGTTTTTCATGCAAATGGGATTTGGAAAAATTACCAATCAAGTCTTTGGACACAATTCCATATCGCAATTTCCGAAAAGAATAGCATCGTTTTTGAAACTAAATAACGTCGGCGAGTATAGCGGGCATTGTTTTCGGCGGACAGCAGCAACTTTGTTCTCAAACAATGGAGGAGATGTTCTACAATTAAAGAGATTGGGAGGATGGAAATCGAGTACCGTGGCGGAAGGCTATGTAGATACTTCGTTCCCCAATCAAACGAAGACTGCTAATCTACTCTCTGGCGAAACTACTTCCTCCAATCCTTCATCAGTCACCATGAAGAGTTCATCATATGTACCACAAGAACGGAACTTTTCAAGTAAATCAATTACGCATGGGTTAATGGTTTCTGTAGCATCTCACAATAGTTCGACCATAACGATCAATTTCAATAATGTCAATAATCCCTAAATATATGTACATACAGAAATTATCAATCCTTTGTTTGAAAAGTTCTGTTCTTGTTAATTTTGTGATTACTAATACTAAAGAACTTAAGAAGTGCTAATGTTGTCAAGTGTGCTTATAAGTCTCAATAAAATCAAATAGGTAAATGAACTTTTTATTTTAAAAACTTGAAAAAGATATCTTCTCTCAATATAAACAGAAAAAAATCCTCTCACGGGTGGAAAATTTCCCACCCACGGGTGGGAAGTGAAAGTAGGTAATATGTCAGTTTCAGACTTTTTAAACGTCAGTAATGATGACATTAAATATTAGTTGTAAATAAAAATTTTTGGTAAACTAATTGAAAAATTTCAATTCGAAAAACGGGTTCTCTGAAAAAATTGAGGAGAGTTGCGAGATGAATGGAAGGAATCAATTTTTGGGACTAATTAGGAAAGTTGGAGAAATTTAAAATGAAAGTAAAAATGAAACAAAATAAACTGAAATTAGAAATAATCAGATGAGAACAGAAAATGCTAGAATCACAGCTGGATTAGTAAATTGTCAACAAAATAAGAGGAAAAAATAAAACTCATGGAAAATAGCTTCATGGTATGGAGAGTTGAAATTTTGTTCATCAAACTTCAAGTTCGAATGGCCTTTTTGTAACCGGCTATTAGTTCGCAAGACATATTATAACCAGAAAAAGTGGCTAGCTTTATCTTTAGGTTTATGATGTATCTGTAGTGAGAGTTGCAGACATTCAGGAATTCTCAATACCCAGTTTTCTCCTGGAATATTCGATTTAAGAAAATTTTAAATAAATTTCTGCAGAGAAGTACTTATGAAATTCAATAAAATAACAAATCCGGATATCGGTTTAACACCCCACAAGATAATTACTTTGTGATAGGTTGATATTTTAAATTTAAATTCCAACTATACACTTACAATTTCCTTGTTCACTTCAACAAATCCAGCCTGCGGAGCTAGCCAAACGCTACAACCATGCTCAATTCCTTGAGAGATGGGATGGAATCAAAGGATGCAGTCTTGCCAGGATCACCCTGGACGACCCACCGAAGAAATATTTGGCGATGACCAGGAAAAACCTACGTTTAACAGTAGGATTTCTGACTGGCCACTGTCAACTAAGGAAACACCTCCATACTATGGGGCTAGTGGACAAACCTCTCTGCAGGATGCTGGAACAGGAAGATAAAACTGTCAGGCATATCTTATGCGAGTGTCCGGAGTTATTGTCAATAAGAGAGTGTGTATTCGGTGAGTCTTGGCCTACACCTGCCGATATAAAGGAGATATCTCCTAGTGACCTGTCCACCTTCCTGGGAAGGACAGGATGGACGATAACCTAGGAGGACAACTCCTCAGAAGGATGTACAATGGGTCACATATGTGGACTAAGTGCTGTGAGCCTATACTCACCCTCCCTACCCTACAGATACAGATCCAGCCTTCAACAAAGTTAAGAAAGCAACTAGAACAGCTTTTGTTTTGGATTGTTCAAAAAGCTAGGTTACCTACCAAATATTTTTTTTTCAATGCGCGCCACTGGGTAATTCCTATTTAATATTTTTTGCGCCGACTAAACTGATACACCTAAATCATTATCAGTTTCAACGTGTCAATCAAGATGAATTTATTTTTTTTGGCGATATTAGTTACGTACGTTCCGAAAAGCGTAATTTCCATTAAGTGTTTCGAATGCAGCATAGTACCTTTTCCGGACAATATAATTAAACTTCACCACGCGAAATTATGCAAAAATTTCGATTATTCCGAAAACTTCATCACGGATTGTAAAAATTCGACTTTTTGTCGGAAAAGTATTTTTAGAGAGTCCACCATGGAGGAGATTGAACGAGGATGTGCCAGCCAAACTTATATAGGAATGAATTTTCAAGATGATCGATGGGTTAACGAATATAAAGTCATTTCCGATGCTTACAACGAGAAGTGTACCAATTTTAAGAGTGCTAAGAAGAGTGTGACTGTGGAAAATTGTTATTGCAGTGGGGATTTGTGTAATTCCACCGGAAAATTATTGAAGTTATCAAATTTACTGTTAGTACTACTGATCATGTCAATCGTTGTGAAGTATATCAAATGTTTTTGATTTTTTTTAACCAACAAAAATTCATGAAGATCATCCTGGGTAAATAGACAAGATAAGTAGTAGGTAGCAGACATTTGTTCCATTTATGAACCGGTCTGGAATGGTATTGGAGTAACATAAGATATTTTATTTTTTCTGTAATGAGCCCGAAGCTGGGGCGGGTTGCTAGTTTACCTTATACACACAACCAAACTTATATGGAATTACCTAATATCTTGTATTATGTATGGAATATATGAAAATAATTTATTTAGAAATAAAATTCATTCTTTTTCCAATATTTCAATGACTATTTCACTAGAGTTAATTGATAACTGACAAAATTTGAAGGTTTTGAACTGGCCATTTTTTGTCTTGTCGTGGCAATGTTTTGACGTTTAATATATCAAATCTATGTGTATAAAATTCTATCACACTGTGATAAAATTCAATATAAAATCTTTGTTAGTGGTTTCTAAGGAAACTAAGTTGTTTATTTATTTATTTAACTGTCTAAAAATTATTAAAACTGTTTCAAAAATTTAAATAAGTATTATTAACATGAATAATACAAGATTTGGAAATAAATAAATGAAATAGAGAGTACAATTAAGCAAAGTATACCGCGAAATACAATGAAGACAAAAAAAGTCTGCGTGGGAACAGTTTAGAATGTTTCTGGACGCACGTAATTATACGTTAGAAAAGGATACTTCTGGAAAAGTTATAGCAAAAATTCTTGAAGATTGTGGATGGTTTTAACATGAAAAAAAGAGATGGAACTGATTATACTGAAGCTATTGTGAAAACACTTTGGAATACGACTGCTCAAATAGTTCAGGAGAAATATTTTCTAGAATTTAACATCAAAATTGATCCATTTAAAGATATTACCTATAAATTTGCTAGATTGGCCAGGAATACAAAACGTAAAAAGCTTCAGGCTGAACCTGGAACCAGAAAAAGAAGTTCTAACGCGTTAACCAAAGAAGAATTAATGGAAATGGTAGAAAGCTATTCTGAAGATAATCCTGATGGGTTACAAAAAAAGTTTTTTCATTTATGTTCGTTCGAATTAGTATGGCGTGGAAATGAAGCTGCTAATTGTAATAATTATTACTTTAAAAAAGAATATGATAATGAAGGTAATTTTACTGGCAGGGTAGAATATAATCCAATATTTTCCAAAACGACACAAGGAGGATAAAAAGCTTCATCTGGCAGTAAGTGGCTGGAAAGAAATAATGCTAACAACAATTTGTGTCCCGTTCGTTTATTTTTAAAAATTATTGAAAAAATAGAATCCAATCCTTATCTAACAACAACAAGATTATTTTTAACAGTACATCTAAATCGGGAGAAAGGAATATGGTACAAAAGTTCACCATTGGGAATTAATACAATTTCAAAGTGGACGAAAATATCGGCAGAATCAATTGGTATAGAAACAAAAAAATAAAAATAACCAATCATTCACATAGAGCTTCTGCAATATCTGCATTAGCAAATGAAGGAGTTGGTGAACAAGAAGTAATTAAGCTTACAGGACATTCTTCTGCCCATTCTTTGAAACCATATTTAAAATTAAATGAAGAACACCATTTCCAACTTATAGAGAAATTTAGAGAAAATGAAAATAAAGAAAAGGAATCCTCAGTTTCTACCTCAAATTCATCACAGGTTAGATGCAAAACAAAACAAAATAATGCTACAACGTAAAATTATGGAAATTGTACTTTTTACATAAATAAGTAATTTTTTTTTAATAATATTATTATTTTTTGGCATTGTATAATTGAAGTTTGCAATAAATAAAACGTTTAAACATATGATTTTTTAGTTTTTCTCCCGTGAAATAGTCATGTCGAATACCACTCAATTAAAAATTTTGTAAGGTAAAATTTTTCTCTTGTCCTATTCAAGTTTGTTGCTTTTAGGCAATTTTGCTCGTGACATTTAATCCAAAACTACTCGCCTGACGGCTTGTGGTTTTGTTAAAAATGTCATTCGCAAGATTGCCAAGCAACAAACTTTCATGACAATCGAAAAATTTTGCCGACAAAATTTTCACTCTCGTGGTATTATATATGATAAATTAACTCCAATGTTAAAATGTCATATACCTGGGAATGTTATTGTCACTTTGACATCGATAAAAAAGGTGCACCTTTTTTTATCGCGATAAAAACTCCTCTTCCTCAATATCTAGTAAGCAGACGTCACTTTTACACAATGACAATGAGTCGCAAAAGTTTGGTTACTTATAATTTCAATATTCTGTCGTTAATTTATCTTGCCAAAAAACACTCGAGCTTTTCTTTTATCAGATAAATTTCTCTTTAACTCAAAGTTTTGCCAATCACTAAATTTGCTCGAAAAACTTACATTAGATAAAATCGCTCCACCTTCGGTGTCGCCATTTTATCATGTCAGTTTTTCTCGTAAAATTAGCGATTGGCAAAACTGTTTCGTTGCAAAGAGAAATTTATCCGAAAAAAAAAATCTCTTGTGTTTTTACTGTTGAAAAAATTTTCATATACTGATTAAAGAATTAATTATAATTCACAAAACAAACCTAACGGTTTCTTTTTTGGCTTCTGAAAATCAATTAAATTTGAATTAACTAGTAAAAAACAAAAAAAAATTGGAAATTATTAATTTTAATAATCCGTATTGCCACCTCTAGCCCTTATGAAATCTTCAATTCGCTCTGGAATGCTTCTGATTAAATTTTCAACATTTTCTTGAGGTATGTTTTCCCATTCTCCTAACGCTGCTTGAATGAGCTGTGCGATATTTCCTGGAGAGTTCCGACGAGCTCTAATTCTTCTTTTAAGCTGGCCCCACAAGTTTTCAATTGGATTTAAGTCCAGTAAACATACAGGCCAGTCCAAAATGGTGACACCTTCCGTTTCAAAAAATTCTCGAGTCACTCTGCTAGTATGGGAAGGTGCATTATCTCGCATGAAGATGGAACTATCCCCAACTGCACCTCGCCAAAGCCTAACTACCGGCTCTAACACCAAATCAACATAACTTTGTCCAGTTAAAGTTTGTTGGAGAGGCAGCTGAGGAGTTTCATACCTCTGCCTTCATATTTTGGGATAGATCTGGCAGTCTGGAGTCTAGCATGTCTTCCTGGAGCTCTGAGAACCCGAGTTCGACGATCATCTGATCTAAGGCCAATTCTGGTCTCTTCTGAAAAAACTACCTACATTTTTCCAATTTTCAATTGTCCAGTTTTGGTGTTGACGGCACCAATTTAGCCGGTCAGTTTTGTTTTGCCTGGACAACTCTTGAACCCGTAACTGTCTCCTGCTGTACAACCCACGAACACGAAGGCTTCTTCGTATAGTTTCAACTGAAACATTTACACCTGTATCTTCTAGAAGTTGTCGTTTCAGTTCTGAATGAGAAACATTTGGATTTTTTCTAGCAATTTGGCACACAAAGCGGTCCTGTTGTTCAGTTGTAACTCTTTGACGACTTTGTCTAGGCCTATTTTTGAGAGTTTCAAGTTCCAAATACCTTGCATACGTTTTCGATACAACACCCTGGGTAACGCCTACTACCTCTGCTACGTCTCTTTAGTGCATTCCTTGTTCAATGAGAGCAGCAATTTTTCTTCTCTGCACATCTGCTAGTCCAAAATAGGGCATTATTATCTTCTTTGGATCGGAATAAAATTACAGGAGTAACGTGATTTTACTACTGAACACAAAATTTGAAAGATGATAATTAATGTGCAGTCGTTTATTTTTTGTTATCATGCTCATTAACAGCAAAAAACCTAAACTTCGACCAGCATACCCAGTTTGTTCCCTACAAAATATTTTAGTCACAAATACTGAGTGATTTCATATAAGTTTGGTTGTGTGTACTTTAGACACTATTCAACAGATGATGCCTCCAATGACGTCCTCCCAACTAGCAAAATGGAATTCTAAGAGGACTGAATTGTTGTATAACAGTCTGATAGCGTTGTTTTAAGGACTTTTTGTTTTTATTAAGCCTTTTGTTGCCATAATTTTGTTTTAAAAAAAAAAATTGTTGTATTAAATGATTCTATAGTGACTTTTACAATATATGCTATAACGCATTATACGACCATTTCTTTTAGAATGATATAATACCTCATAAGCAAGTTTATACAATATCAAAAATATAATTTTATAAGACTTTTATACCTTTTGTATAAGAGTTCTATAATATACTGTATAACTAACAGCTACAACATTATAAAATAGTTACTTAAGCTTGTCTCATTGAAGCTGTATAATGTTGTATAATAAATATTGTATAGCGTTCAATTGCGTTGCATTATAAACACTTTTTGGTTGTATAGTGCCTAAATATTCTCCGTTATAAAACAGTTATCGTATACCGTTCCATTTTACAATAAAATATTGTTCAAGGCATTTTTTTGGGATAAAATTGTTGTTTCGTAAGTCGCCATGTTTAAATAAGCAATTCTTGTACCGCTATCGCCACCATTATGAGCAATTGAGTTGGAAACATGAAACTATGTTGAAAAATGTGACTTCATCATTATTTAGGGAATTATATTGTGAAAGAATATCCATATAAAGTGATAAGCTATTGAAATAATAAAAACAAAGTATTTTAGGATATTCTATTTTATTATTATTTTTTAAGTATCTACTTGAAACTTTACCAGAATTGAAGCGCTTCATTTTCTTGCCAAATATATACCTATAATATATCAGTAAAATTTGTCCTATTAAACCATCCAAATGAAACTTTTACTATCGATGTCCGTCCAAGCGGCCCAAGTCGTTTTGATAAGTCTCCATTTCTACAAATGAAATGTATGATGCACGTTCAAGTTGAAATATAATTTGGTTCGAAATAACAGCATTATAAGAAAATATATTGAATTATACAACCATTTTATAGATGTGACTACATGACACACTATTAAATCATTTTATAGTAGCTGTATAAATGATTATAAAACAGTCGATTAAGAGTTGTATAAATGTGTATAAAACATTCATATAAGAGTTCTATAAACTTTCAATAGAACTGTTATATAACCAAACAGTTGTATAAAAATGGGCCCTTTTTAGTTGTACAAGGATCATTTAATTGTTTCGTAGACCGTTATAAGAATTTTAGTAACCTATAAGATATATCTTGTAGCTGTTTATACAGACCTTATAGAATTTAAATTGCTATTTGGGCTGTTTTTGGATTTTTCATTCATGATATTGAATCATCATCGCCATTCAATAATTATACAAAATAAATGATTTATTATTATCGGTCCATACATTATATAAAAGTGATGAATATCACTCGAGCAATCGATTATTTTTTCACTCGACAGCTCGAAGGATTTTTCTCAGGATTATGTCTAGTTACACGTGGAAGAAGCGATTATATTCCTAGCTCATGATATATTATAACAGAGTATTTTCCAAATTTCGGATAAATTATCCATAGTTGAATCGAATACAATATTTTTCAGTACACTGACCAAACATCGAGCCCACCAATACCATCTTAATAACCTTTACTAACAAAAAAAAATTGATTTTAAAGTACTACTGGGAGACTACACCATGGGAGAACTTCTAGGCCAGATATGAAATGCACTAAAAGTTCTAAGAGGTGTCCTGACGGGGCTCTGTGCCTGAATGGGCATCTTAAAAAGCTCAAAATAGTACAGCAAGAAGAAAAATGTGGATGTGCCAGACAATATTGCAGATTAAAAAGTTGGGATGACGGTAGAAATTAACAGCATAACCCCTCACGACCTACCAAATGTACCAGAATTCCAAAATCGCCATGTTTACTATCAAGAAGTGAATATTGGTAGATTCTAACATTTAATTTAATTGAAAAATAAATTGAAAAATACTTCCTAAGTATTGTGTGACATTATACTCTCCATTTTATGTTGAGTATCAGTTATGATTGCATCGACTTTGAAAAATTATATACAAGGTGATCCGTAAGTGATGGTCCAAAGTGAAATGTTGCCTAAGAATATTACAATCTGATGCAACTTCCTTTTTGTCGCAAAAATGATGTAGTTTCAATATTTTTCAATAAATAGAAGAATACCGTTAACGACAAATAAGTTATACTTTGGCAAGTTTATCTGAAACCGTGAAAGGAATGCAGTCGAAAACATTTGACATTGCCACGTTTAACTATGAAAAAGTTGAAGTACTGATTATGTAGTGATAATAATTATAAATGGGTCTTTTTATTATTAACAATATTAAAAATATGATTGAACGTTAATTTTATAATGTGCTTGTTTCCTTGGATTTATTCTATTAACATTATTTTCCAATTCATGAATATCAAAAGAGAACACTTTTCCAAATTTGTTATGGGCTTCTCAAAGCTCTTGCAACGTTGTACGAAAACCATAATGACCACACCCTCCGAATTACATAATTGGTGATTTTTATCGAAAGATGACTTCTTATTGGCAAGCGCGTGCGTGTGTTCTTCCCTCTCACTTCGTCAATTGACTGATATTGATTTATCCAGTGGTGTTGGTATTGTCAGTTACCTTTGTAATTTCAGTTTTACTTGGTAAAATAGGTAGGTACCGTACGCCATTTGTACGTTTGACAGATATACGCCATGTTTTTTCTCGCCTCTTACCGACGCCCCGTAGCTTCAGATAAACTTGCCAAACTATAATCACACAGTTACACCAAAAACATAGCATATAGGAAATACATCGAGACGGATAATATATTATGATTTCCCAGGCATTTAAGCCCGTATATTTAAATTTTTTACGTTTGTATATCAAAAATCTTTCAATTTACCGAGAAAAAACATTTTTGACATTTCAACTTTGCCACCCTGTATCTTTTTTATCATCAATATTTTATTGAAGGAAGTTGCGTCAGAGTGTAATATTTTTAGGCCAAGAATCTTCCATTTCACTCTGGTCCATTACTTACTGACCACCCTGTATATATTGCTGGAAAAGTAATGAAAATACCTTTCGAACAAGGTGTGGTGGCCCCCCTTCTCATTTGAAATTTTTGTGGGGGTGCTTATAATTCAGAGGGAATTATGGGGGAGAGCAATATATTTATACTGTAAATTATCAAATTGACAATGAAAATCGACCTGCATCAGGTTTTTCAAACAAATATATAATAATGATTAAAATGAGTTTTTCTACTCCTGTACTATAAGTTGTTAATTGGATGCCAATTTTCAGATTCATACTGATACTCATTATAACACTTTCATTATAAAATTGAAAAATTGACCAATAGAAATCTAGATTTTCAAATACCCAAGTAGGCAGACCCTAGATTTTCTGTATAATGTTTGACAGTGTTTTATGACAGTTTAAATCATTTGCGTCAGTTTTTAAAAGAAATGTCAAACACCAGACCAAAAATATTTAATGACCAAGGTAAATACATATTTAAACTTATTAATGTTGGTTGTCTTCCATCTGTACGTGCCGGGTAGAACATTTTTTTATATTCCTTTAAATTAAACTTCTTCGTAGAAAAAATAGTGTATGAAACTCTCATGTAATGATTATTACATGACCGTTGCATAATATACTATTATCCCATACCTATAGACCGCTCAGGTCAGTCCTGGATACAGAGAGGGATACTCCTGATAATGGTACAATGATACATTGGACGCGATGGCTAAAGCCAGATAAAAAGGCTAGAGGGGTGCGCCCATAGAGGAAGTACAGGAATAGATAGATAGATATAGATAGATAGATAGATAGATAGATAGATAGATAGATAGATAGATA
>CAJUYH010001173.1:36733-51709 GCA_910591685.1 Galerucella tenella
ATAGATAGATAGATAGATAGATAGATAGATAGATAGATAGATAGATATTTATTTCGTACTAGTGACAAGATACATTTTTAGAAAAAGATGTATACATTGTATGGTACATGTCAAAAGTTCTCTGCAAAAATGTAATATGAGATATACTTAAAAATTAAAAATTTAAACGGATAAAAACAGTTAAAATCCACAATGTTAAACGTTCTCACATGTTGTACAATGTTAATATTCACCAAGCTATATTTAAAATAGTAACAAACATATTAGGCGTAAAAAACAAATGTATAACACATAAACAAATATAAAAAGATATGAGTGGAACATTGAATCAAAAATTCAAAAATGTATTGCTATTTATATCGTCTATACTATATGGTTCCGCAGATATGAGACACTTCATTATAGTCTTTTTAAACTTATGTATGGAAGTAATATCTCGTAGTTCTTTAGGTAGTAGGTTAAACGTTAACAAACATCTATATAAGCAACCCTTTTCAAGTAATGATGTTTTATGGATAGGGTATCGGAAAATATGTTTCTGTCTCGTATCATACTCATGTGCAATTGTATAATCTAAGAAGTATTTCCTATTTCTATACACATAACAAAGACACTCATAAATGTATATACCAGGTACTGTTAATAAATTTAAAGATTTAAAATATCCCCTACAGCTTTCACGTAGTTTTAAGCCAGCCAAAATTCTAACTGCCCTTTTCTGTAATACAAAGACAGTTTGACTGTGTGAACCACCCCAAAAAACAATTCCATATGTCAACGATGAATATAAATTCCCATAATATGCTGTTATCAATGTATCTTTGCTAACTACTTTTTTAAATTCCTTCAAAGAATAACAATTTCTACTCAATCTACCACAGAGCAGCTGTACATGTTCCATCCAGCTCATGTGCTCATCTATTGTGACCCCTAGAAACTTTATTTCTGACGAAAATGTAGTAACATTATTGTTAATCTCAATATTATTAGGATACATAATTCCATTACGACTGTGTTTAAATAGAATGCATTGTGTCTTTTTGTTATTCATGATTAAAGAGTTCCCTTCAAACCATTCAGCCATTTTTAAAATTACGGATGTTGTCTTAGTTTTCATTTCATTATAATTATCTCCAACAATGAGTACATTTGTATCATCAGCATAATTTGTTAGTACTTATAGTTGTTTTATCATTTAAAAACAGTTCTAGATCATTTATGTAGAGTATGAACAGAATTGGACCAAGTACACTGCCCTGAGGCACACCCAGTGTAACTTCTCTGGCACTAGAAGTATATTCAGAAGAGTTTGTTTTAATGCAGACTTTTTGAGAACGATTTGTTAAATAAGATTGAAACCAATCATAGCATCTACCCCGAATTCCCATTTTTTCCATTTTGTTAAGCAAGAATTGATGATTCACACAGTCAAATGCCTTTGATAAGTCCAAAAAAACTCCAAGGGCGAGACTACCATTATCAAGGGCATCTAGAATTCTCTCAATAAAACTGAAAGCAGCAGTTATGGTAGATTTTGCTTCTCGGTATCCATGTTGATTCGAAGCTATGATCTGGTTCTTATTTAAAAAATTAACTAATCTTTTTCTCATAGCAATTTCAAAAACTTTGGAAAAAGTAGAGAGGAGACTAATAATTAGTGGAAAATTATAGACCAATTATTGGTCCATAATTTTCCACTAATAAGGTAACTCCATTTTTAAAGATGGGCTGTACAATTGCTACTTTCAGTCTAGATGGGAAAACTCCACTCGAGAATGATGAATTTACAACATGTGTCAGTGGTTCTAAAATAAATGTCGCTATTTTTTTCAACAAAATATTACTGATACCATCCTCACCACTGGAGCATTTATTTTTCAAACCACTTATAATTTCTAGAATTTCAACATCATCCACCTCGGATAAGTATATAGATAATAGATTGTTGTTTATATGATCTAGGTTTCTGTTTTTTACCGAAGAGTCTACAAGATTTGTGGCCACTGTCACAAAATATTCATTAAAAATGTTAGATGCAAAGGACATAGATGATATTATTTCATTATTTGACTTAATTCCAGTGAAAGTTTCTTGTGTTGATTTGCTGAGGCCTTTCTCAGTTTTTATTATATTCCAGATGGTCTTACTTTTGTTATGCGAGTCAGAAATTTGTCTGTCATAGTAATCCCTCTTCTCCTGTAAGACAAGATTAGTGTAATACGTTTTATAATTATTATATGCCTGTTTGGTTATGTGATTATGAGTATAAAGTTCAAACATTAAATTTAAGGAATGTTTGGCAACAGTAATTTTGGTAGTCATCCATTTGCATCTTTTATTTGATAATTGTTTAACCTGTTTTACAGGGAAAGACGAATTAAAATGATTTGTTAATATTTGAATGAAAGAATTATACTTGTCGTCAACTGTTGATCCCTCATATACCGAGGTCCACATTTCACTACTTAAGAGACTATAAAAAAATTCATATTGTTTAGAACCAAAAAGACGTTTATGGACATGTATTATTTGCGGTTTGTATGTTGTGAAAAATGGTAATTGTTTGACCAAAATGATCGGATATGTCGGTATTCAAAACATTCACGGTATAATTTGTAAAACTAGGTACATACACATTATCTAAACACGATTCCGCATTAGCAGTAACTCTTGTTGGAGTACTTATTGTGTACTTCATATTGTACATGCATAATAAATTATAATAAAATATAATAAATTATTTAAGGTGTTAATATTTTGTTCATTTTTATTTAATGGTAATAAGTCCAAATTAAATAAATTAATAAAATAGATGAAGGATGAAATGGAGAGCACACTAAAAGGAGGTGAATTACTTCTTGATGCAGGTGCTCACTGGACATGGGTCGAGAGTAGGGTGCCTCCGCAAGATTAGGAAAAGAGAGTGGAGTGTGCGACAGGTGTGGAGTGGAGCATGATGTGGGACATGTGTTCAGATGCTGTACGAACGAGGCAGTGCCGAAGAAATTGGAAAAGAAGCTAGGGAAGGGAAGTGTATTGGGAAAACATGGTGGAGATAATGTTGAGGAGCGAGGAGGAATGGATGGAGGCAAGTGGCGTAGTGGAGAGCATGATTAGGGGGGAAGGTCTCGATATGGCGTTTGAGAGGTAGGAGTGATAGAATGGAGAAGATGACGGAGAGTATGTGAGGGACCTCCGCCCGTCTTGAAGTATGGTCGGGTAGTGATTCCGAGGCAGGAGTTACGGCGAATTTTAGGTCGGTCTGGTTGGTAGGCATTCCCCTGGGGATAAGTCTAACACTGTCTGGGTACTGGTTAGTACCCATTCGAACTGGGGTTTTATAGTGAACGAAAGATTTACCATAAATAAGACTAGTAAGTTGTTTTTCTAAATCTGGCATTAAATCATTCATTAAGTTTTGTGTTGACTAATCTGTCAGATATCACTGGTATTTCCTGTTTTTCGTAACCAACAAATTTCAAAAGGTACAACAGTTACATAATGGTGGAAATAAAAATGCCTCATTTGTTGAAAAAATTAGATATAGTTTTTTTGTAGGATTTGAATATTAATTAAAAGTTGTATGTTGTTTTTTTTAATTAGATATGAAACTCAAAATTTCTCTACTATTGATAATAATAAAGCGATTTATCTAAAGGTCAGATGGTTATGAAAATATAGAGATAATGTATAAATAAATATTGATTTGTCGTGCTGCTTGCAGTATTTATCGTATGCTGAGAAGTTTACCATGATATTTTTACATGCTCTTATTGTGTTTTCAGGTAAAATAATGTTTTTTTTGTATTGTTATTAATTTCATCAGTTAATCTACAAATATTACAAAACCTCGTTAATTCTCATACGAAAAGTTGTAGTTTTACAATAAATTATATCTCAGACAATAAATATCGTGAGTTGAGGAATGTTTGTTGTAATTACATTTTTATAGAATTATCATGACCTAGGAATTGGATCTAGTGAATGAAGTGCACGTTCTAGAGATGGAAATGTTTTTTTTGATTGGTCTTTTGAACGTTATTAAAAAAACAAGTTATTTATTTATAGTTATTCATTGATTCAATATTGATTTTCTAGTTTTTTGAATTCAAAAAGTATCGATTGACAGCAATTCCAAAAATAAATCATATAATAACACCAGGATGAAAACCTATGATACTGACGTATCAGCAATGGTAACCAAATTTGTTGTGTTGATATATGAGAAACACATTTAGTTGTATAAAGGCACTTAATTCCTCGTTTTTCACTTTTAGCATGTTTTATATTAATAAAAAAACATTTGAGAGCTGCTTACTTTTCACTCAAAAACCAAATTTTTTCTACGCCTCCACCCAAGAAACAACAATTGATATACGGAGGTTGTCTTTTATAGTTTGCAATCTCCACGAAGAGAAATGCATGCTGGCATCCTTTGGAACCAATTCTGGAGCAGTTATTCCACTCGCTTTTTGGCTCAAATTCTACCTTCATAACATTTGAGATATCTCTGCAATTTTTTGTATTAATTGAAATTTGCTTGAAAGAATTTTTTGTTTTGTCAGATTGTTATTCGTTGGGAGACAATCGTTGATCAAGTTTGAGATTCAATAACTCTGGATTTAATTGTCCGATTTGAACGCTCGAAGTATCAAAAGCTTCGATTTCCCAAGTCTCTCAAGTGGGTCAAATTACAATTGGAACAAAAAAATCGCAGGAATATCTCAATTGTTATTAAACAAGCAATAGCCTTCTAGTAACTGTGAAAAGATTATTGTAGCTTTAATTTTTTTTTGCAATTACGTTTATTCACAACCATATATGTAATGCTGTCATTACTAACGTCATTGATGGTTAGGAAGTGTCATATTACACACCTTTACTTCCCGCCCTCATTGATCACTTCCAGCCCCGACCTCCCACCCTCTGAAATAATGTGATCAATAATCTATTTTAGATAAATTTTTTTATATTTAAATATATAACACATTGATAAATATCATAATACATTTTTCTGGAGGGGTACAATCCATCAATTCTTAATTGGAGGACATTTTTCTTAATTTATTATTCGCGAACTTAATATCCATCCGACTTTATCTGACATTTATTAATATTGGTGACAGTAATTGTCAAATGTAATATTTTAGGTGTGTTTAGAACACAAAGATTGATCAATTTTGATCAGGATATGATGGTTGTGAATAAAATTAATAGTATACAAACCTCGGTAGGAAGGTCTCGAGATAATAGCTAACCTCGATGCTGCGCGTCTCGGTTAACTAACTAATCTCTCGACAGTATTGAAACTCTTTCCACCTCGGTGTGTAATATACTATTATTTTAACGATGTCTACCTAATTTCCATTATGTTAATTAACAATTAGATTACACAGCAACCTGAAAGTATATCAACACCGTGTTTCAATTCGTTAATAAATACCGTTTTTAAAAATAAATAATTTTTGATATTGCTAAATATATAATCTTAAAGCCCTTCTACTACAGTGGTGTAGGGTGTGTTGCAGCTATTCTTCCGTCACGAATTTTTTCCACTCTTTCCTTTTTTGGGCTAAGTTCTTCGCTTCTATCCAGCCTCTCTCTTTTATCCAGTAATCCAGCTATTATCTTATCCCAAGTTTTTCTTGGTCTGCCCTTTTTTTTTATTTTTTTCAATTTTTGCTTTACATATTTTCTTTCGTTCATCCATTCGTTGTAAATGTCCCCACCATTGTAGTTGTCTTTCTTCTACAAATTCTAAGGTTGATTGTATACCCAGGTCTTTTCTGGTATCTATGTTTTTCATTCTATCCTCTTTTGTTACACCTCTTACTCTTCTCAAATATTTCATCTCTGTCGCCTGTATTTTACTTTTTTGTTGTCCTGTTAACACCCATGTTTCACATCCATATGTAAGTATTGGTCGATATATTGTTTTGAATACTTTCAATTTTGTTTCTTTAGATATTTCTTTTTTGTTAATACATTTTGTATCCATGCATAGTATAGTTTGTTAGTTTTAACTATTCTATTATTAATATCTGCTTCCTGTGTTCCGTTTTCGTCTATACTATTGTTCCAAGTACTGAAAATGTTCAACTTGCTCTATTTTGTCTGTATCTATTCTTATATTTATTTCCTCTTTGTCGTCTCCAATGACCATAACTTTTGTCTTGTTTTTGTTTATTTTCATTCCCATGTCCATCATTGCTGCATTCCACACATTTATGTTATCTTGTAGCTCTCTTTCATTTTTTGCTATTAATATGACATCGTCTACAAATGCTCCTTCACTGATGTATACCCAGCACAATTGTAAATGTCCCACACATACTTTTTTACTTAGTTTTGTGCATTTCTTTATGATCTCATCCATGTAAATAATAAATAACAAAGGGCTTATGCTCGCTTAAGACCTCAAAGTGCGTTTGGATAATAAGAAAACGAAAAACAACATCAAAAGCAAGTGATATTGCTATGTAAATTGCATTAATATTTTGCGTACGAAAGCCAGCTGTTTTTTCCAATTTTTTTACTTATTCATCAGAGAATGGAGTTTTCACATTTTGCACCACGGAATTTTATAGCAAATTTTACGATTTAAAACTTTTCTTCCTTACATATGCACGATAAACTCAATACATTTCAAGAAACGTTCGAAGAACCGGTGAAGGTAACAGATCCTCAATTACCATGATTTTTTTTGTGAGATGCACAGTCCACCAGCTGAGTTTTCAACTAACCTCAATTAATTTGACAGTTGAAATTCAGGAATGAAAACTAAATGGAACTCGATCACCTGCCGGGATGAGGTGGAAATCTGCATTTATCTTAAACGCGCGTGCACATGTCACTAGGCACCTGGGCCAACCCGGCTTCAGTGAAAAGATAACCCTCTCAATATTTAAGTTAGCATATCCATTGCTGTATCTAGGCAGCTAAGGAAGATAATCATCGCCCAAGAAACAGTGTATGATTCCATTCCTTCCTAGAAACCACCCCCTCATTCTCTTATACAGTACTCACATTGTCAAATTTGAATGAAAATTGTTGAATTTTTATCACCAACCCCCATATTTCCTAAACTAAACAACATATCGTTGAGAAAAAACAGAGCATATTTCTCACATGTCGAGAAGGGGTGAAGCAATAGCTTTTTGGAACTACAGTTCTCTACGTCAAGTTAGGTTTGAGCGACCGGTGGTCGAGACGCAAAAGATCTGACCGTTACGTTACGTTATGTTACGTTGATTCGTTATGTGCCTTACTTGCGTGCGTGTGCTCTCTCCTGAGTCTCTCTCTCCTTTACGAAGCAGAGATTCATATGCGCTTCAGCCGGGAATCGAACACGGGCCGCCCGCGTTGAAGGCGGGCATTCTACCACTGAACCACCGATGCTACATTAAAATTTCATGCAAAGCTGGTAATCGCAGTGCTGGTGATCTACTTGAATTTGTTCGGATACATTTTTAGTATTATTTCCCATAATTTTTTTTTCGCGATTGATCTTTTTTGTTTATTTACACAATCGGTTGTCAGGACGGTAGGTTGTGTTTACTGTTTTCTGAGTTTAACACGTCGGTAAGTGATTTACTTACCGTTCAGACGTCGAAAAATAATAAATAGCATAAAAACAATTTCACCAAAATGCAAAATATATTTTAAACTAATCGAGAAGTATAAATTTCACTTTTGACATTCCGTTCATTTCGAAGAAATTTAAATTATTTTATTCGGAATTTATTTCAATACCATCGCGCAAAAAATGGTGTGAGCATCTCGAACGTTAAGGGTAATTACAACGTTTGCATGTAGATTCCTCTCGTAAAATTGGACAAAATGATATGGGGATTAAGGGGTCCAGCACATTTACTTTTCGAAATACAGGGTATTGAAATTTTGAAAACTTGAATGTTTTAATTCGATAACTTTAAAATGGATGGATAAATTGATTTGAGATTTGGCAGCTTGTTTTTAAATGTAAAAGGGTATATTCTGATAAAAATATTAGTTTGTGCAACTAGTGTGGATATGAAGCCATATCGCACGAGGACGAAGTTTGAGAACGAAGCCGTAGGCGGAGTGCTCAATCGTTCAAGTGCGATATGGACAATCCACACGAGTCAAACAGCATATTTTTTCTACGACCCACTTAAGAAAAAATCAAGAAAATAAAAATTTCTATAAACTGTAATATAACTTCGAATTAAAAATTTAACAATTCAATTTTATGTTTCCAGTAATTTTTTTTGTGGTTTCATTGATGTCCAATTTGTAAAATGCTACGGTTTCCCTTCTGAAATATACGATGCTGTTATAAGTAGATGTTACCAGTCGGACTCCCTCATGAAGGGTACCGTACCATTATCTATAATAATGAATATCCTGCTAAATATTTCAAACGTCTACCTGTTGTCGTTATTAGTATCAAGCAGGATAATTATTTGAGAATAAAATTAACAATAAAAAAAAACTTCACGGGGAATCGAACCCGGGTCTACCGCGTGAGAGTCTGGTTTGCTTAACTACTCGACCACCGAGGAATATGCAAACTGTTTATCTATAACGTCAGATGTATTACATAATTTTATAAAATATGAGGTCCCCTCAAATACCCATTTAATTTTGTTTTAAGTATTTGTTGTTGATTTGTACGGATTATTGCATATAATATTATGGCATTTTCGCAACTCGTGCGCAAAAGTGTAACTTCGCGCACTTGTATCATAAATTACTATTGTGCCAATCAACTCAATCATAAGATTTTCATATTTATTTATAATTAATACTACTGTATATTTTTGTTAAATGAAGTTTCATCCAGAGTAAAATAAATTCTTAAATTAATATGTGTATTTATTCATTGATTCAAAAAATTTTTGCTCAAAAGGAACTGAAGTTCCTACCGTGGGTCCCGCGACACGTTCTACCTTTTTTTTTTCGAAGTTATAAATTGGCAATAAATAATGGATCTTTTCCAAATTCCAGCTCATGATTTGAATATGCTAGCTTAATGTACATGAAGAAAAAATGCTTCGCCCCATCATGCCATCCACTTTCTCAACATCAACTTTTCTTGACAATAATTAATTATTGTATTTCTATTTCAATTAGGGTTCACCAGACTGCTGTATTTGAAAAATGAAGCATCTTTTGACATCAGTTTGTGTCATCCGTTTGCTTACAATAAAATCGCCCAGCTACTTGTGAGTAAAAATTTCATTTATTTCTTGAATACATTAGAATAAGGCAAAAAAGACCTTGGAAGTGTTTATGGTACTATTTCTGTCCGTTTAAAATCTACCTCAAATTTAAAAATTACTTTTCAAAACCCATTCACTTAGAAAATCTTTGTATGCTGAAGAGTTCATATTTTATTTTAGCAAATGTTCAAAAATTGGTAGCATACATTCTGCGAATACTCTCATTTGTTAGTAATTTTCCGAGTATAATGTAAACATCATAATTAATAATAACTAATTGATCGAATTCTGTTTAAATATCAAATGGCGTATGTTATCAATGTTTGAACTTTTTAGTACCGTGAAATATTCATATGGTCATTTACGATAAGTTTGCAATTTTGACATTTGTAGTAACAATTGCAGCCACTGAACAAAATCTAAATATCCAAAGTAAAAATGGAATAATTAATCATATAAAGGGGGAAGTTACGGTCCAAAAGATGGCTGCCGTGTCCGGGTTACCAGACAATTTTATCAGAATTTCTTGTGTTGGTTTGTCGTTTTCATTTCATTCTCATTTCATAGTTTGTTATTTACTGGACATCTTGAAATTTCTGTATTTAATCATCAAAGTCTTATGATCTCTGTTCTTATTTTTGAGTTGAATGTAATCTTATGCAAAAAACAGCTTATTAACAATTTTATGCTAACTACTGGAAAAAAATTACAACGTGGCAACGATGTAAGACATCTGTCATGTTTTGTTATTGCAAACTTATCGTAAATGAACTATATTACAGTTCTTTTGACGATATAAGAGACTGACTTGACTTGACCTAGGCTTGAGATGCAATAAAACCATAAAACTTTTCGAATTTACCGTGCATAGCCCCATTATACCTGATGAAAAAGAAAAAGGATGACTCAAAAGTCTTATAGAGTCTTGAGGCAATAATTTATTAGTCGCCAACAAAATAAATACGTCCCTGTCACGGCTAATACTATTATGGCTTTATTGCATGTCATTTTCCCATCCCAGGTCAGGTCAGTCTCATAGATCGTGAAAAGAACTATACCTATAATGCTAACTGCAACAGTGGTTTCCAATTCCTATTGTTACTAATTTTTATTTCTTTTCAACGTCGATCTATTTCCGCAACTTAGGCTAAACACCGACACAAAAAGCACACTAACAAGAAATTTCACCGAACCCACTAGTGTTCCAATCTTTATAGAGCTCGTTTATAGACTGGTCCTCATTGATATAATGCCTGCGAGCTGTGTTATGCTACACACCCTAGTAGTCTTAAGTGCACCCTAGTCGTATAAAGTATTTTGCTGCAGAGCTGAAGCAAATCTTCGGGGATCTGGAAAATACATCGAGACAATATGGCCTTCATATCAATGGATGAAAAACCTAATATTTAGAATTTGGTGTTGGTGAAAACACGAAAATAGATAATAGAAAAAAAAATATTCGCTTGAAGTAGGTCACTTTGAATATCTGGGAGTAACAATGACAGATAAAGGCGATAAAGATGTGGGAATAGACAAAAGGATAATGGAAGCCAGCAGAACCTTGGGAGCCATAGAGAATATAATAAAATCAAAATGTTCAACCAAGATTAGACTATGAAAAAAATCAATTTTATAACCTTCCCTCTTATACGGAAGTGAAGCTTGAATATTAAATAAAAAGAATAAAAGTAAACTGGAGAAAAGGGGACGAAATATAAGAAAAATCTACGGAGGAATAGAGAACAAACAAAGATATCCAAGAAATGTATAAGGCACCGAACATTACAAGCACAGTGGCTTCGATAGTTAAGATAATATGTGGGTAGGATGGATGACTGTAGGTGTGTGAAAAATATGCTTTTTGAAGGTGAAGGAGGTCAAAAACATAGTTGGGAATAATGGTCTGGAATGTGATTGCTAGAGATCGAATAAAATGGAGAAGTATAACAAAAAACGTGGAGGCTATGGGCATGTGAGGACTAGTACGACGTTTTATATTTATTTGTGAATAAAATTATTCGTGATTTTTTCAAAATTGATTGATATCTGTCGAGTTTTGTTTCTTTCGTGGGAAAATCCACATTATTGGACTCTGTGTTGCTATGTCGTCCAAAATTGTTATGCTAGGCTTTTTCTACGCGGTAAACAATCAACTATTTTGTTCACCCATTCCCGGAGAATGGAAAAAACTATTAAATTGTGCTAAAAATATTGATGTTAATTAGAAATGAGAATTTTCTCCAAAAACTCATTGTTTGGTTGAGATTTGGAGAATTTTTGGTATTTTTTACATCTCTCGTCTCCAACGTATATGTCTCTTATAGGAAAAAGGAACTCGTCCGCTATGCTACCAAAATAAACTAGAAAAGTTCACAGCGAATGGTTCGAATTCCATATCAGAAAGTGAGTTAACTCAATTTTTCCAAACAACATGTTTCGAGCCCGATTTAAAAATAAGATGCTATGAAGAAGCAGTTACGGGATCGAAAAGATGTTTGAGCGGAAAGGAAAAAAAGATGTTGAAAGCTTTAGAAAATATCGACGACCAGCTAACTTCATACATTTGTAATAACAAAGAGCTAATTACAAGTAAGTATTGATTTTTATCAAGTCAAAAATCATTTTAAACAATATTTTCCTGTCGATCGTGAACTTCTTTAGCGAGTTGCATACAATATTTTTTTACGCTGATGAAAAAACCAAAAAATGTCTTATCTAAATGTCTAAATCGAATAAAAATGGCGCCGATTTGAATGTTTATGCTTGTCATGATAATAAAATGTAGTAGTAAAATGACAGAGGAGTGCAATGGAGATTTTATTGCACTCGAGCAAAAAGAACTAGTTTTTCCGCTGAATAGAGTTCAATAAAGTTTTATTTTTTGCATGAACGTAGAAAAAAGTTGTTAATACATATAGTAACGGCATATTCCAATAATACATATAATATTAACGTTTTTATTTAATTGTGATATATCACTTTGATTATAAAATTATAGCAATTTTGTTTGACAATTGTGTCACAAGGGCAGAAAATGAGCATTTAGTAGCGCAAGCGAGCTTAGCGACGCGAGGGCAGCTGATAGACACACAAAAATTTTGGCCTACCAAATAAACTAAGAAATTGCAAAATATAAACAAAAAACCTTGACATTTACTAACGTTTGATTAAAAAATTTATGTGGAACGTCAAAGTCATCAAATGACAGACGGGGAAAATCTTTAAATATCGCGGATCACCAGATACACGAAGCAAACAATTTTTGAGGGGTGGTGGCATATAGGGGTGATGGGTGGTTTCTTGGGATTTTCGTCCCAGGACGAACTATTTCAAAAGGGATATCTGAGGTAAAATTTCTCCACCAGGTCGAATTGGTCAAAATCCCAGTTTTGAAACTTTCAAAAGTTGACCGGAAAACAATTTTAGGTTAAAAGGGTAGGAGTCCACGGTAACTTAGTAGAAAAAGATACAGTTGTCAGCCAGCTTCATAGTGTCACTTTTCAGATGTCGGTGTGCTCGCGCATCTTTGAAAATTAATTCTCATAATTTAGTAGTGCGCCCAATGAGGTAAAAAAGAAAGGGGAGAGAACATAACAGTATAAAGAATCATTGACAAAAAGGCTTCTGAATATAGCCGACTTCCGTGAACAAACCAGAGGCGTACATTAAATTATTCTATTAGGGGAAACGAAAAACTCTCATATGCATGTTTTTAAGGTGGTACTTTTTGTTGTTAGAGAATAGAGTACACGCATATTTCATATTTTGCTTGGATATTAATTTATGATAGTATAAATGATATCAAAAATTACTAATAATAGGAAATAAACCAGTTTCCATTGGAAATTACTCCCAAATTTTGAAATAAAATTCAAATTTCAATGCACTTTCCGACCACAACCCGAGGATTTCCGAACGCTATCGATGATACGTGTGATGTCATATCTATTGTGTTTACTTATATGTCAATATGGCCGGTATTTCATTAGGTTATGTGTAGTTGTTTGTTTATATTGTATTTTAATCAACTATTTATTGCTTCATCGATGTAAAAATATCATTTATATGTTTGTTTCTAAAAGTCAACGTAAAGTGGAAAATGGACATAAATATTCGATATTTCCGAGGATATTTTGAAACTTTTGGAAGAATATATTTCATTTACTAGTTCAGTGTTCAGTGACAATTCTTTCATATTTTGTGAGTAAAGATATGGCTAGCGAAGGTGTTGTAAAAGCACAAACTGATAACTTGCCCAAAGTAGACTCATTTATGCTGCTTGACTTTATGAAGTCAAACAGCTGCTTTAATGCAGAGGTAATAAGAGGAGTTAAAGCATTATCGTAAGTACGATTTAAACTATGCTTTATATATATAATATATATACCAACCATATTTCGATGTGTGGTCGTAAGAAAAATATATTTTTATGGTTGATTCCTAGACATATAGGTACATAACCTCAAACTATTTATGAATAAAAATTACCAGCATAAAGTAGGTACTTACATTAAAATGGTCGTCACAAACAAAAGTAATGCCCTTGTCTAAAGTGTATTTTTGCTTGCGCCACCAGGTAAAGTAACAAATATTTTGTCTGAAGTTTTAATAGACGTTGATTTTCACACTGGAACAATGCAATATTTGGAAAACAAAGTTAAGAACGTGAACGAATGACGTCACACCATGGGGCTGCCATCTTTATGACGTAAAGCGCGTTTTGGCGGACATTCAAATTTTATGATTTTTGAAGTCGTTTTAAAAGTAAAGTTTATATATTTTTGAAAAAATAGGCATGCAAGGTGTTAGGAGACCTGATAAAGCGTCAATTCCCACCAATAGCGCAAAATGTATGCTTGTACCCTATTGATACCATATTTTGTTACATTCAAAAATTTTATAGCACTATTGTACAACTCAATATCAACTCAAATTTATACTAATACTCATTTTAACCTTTCTTATACTGAAAATCACTATTTTTTAACGTTGCTTCTCAATTTGACACATTTTAGTACATTAAGGTTATCTATGTTGACACAAGAATTGATGACTAAAGGTGAGATTATACAGCAAATAAAATAAAATAAGGAACTGATTAAAATAAGTTAAGAAATAAGGAGAAAAAAACATTGATTATAGAGATGAATGAAATAAAATAAGAAGTAAGAGTAAGCCAATCCAATTGCAGCTTTTTTGACAATGACTTTGTTTGTGTTTTGTGCAAGCTTAGTGAATTCCACTTTTTGTTTTGGCTACATGTTTTGCCGAATCTACACTTGTCTTATCACTACAGTACATAACCTCAATAATTATATCTATTCCTTTGAATTCTGTTAGGAATTTTCAAAAATTAAAATCAATACTAAAATGGATGATGGCATGCTGATAGAGCATATTTTTTGGTTACAGGAAGAATAATTGGAACCTCAGAACATTTAGAACAGAAATATCTGGGTCATGCGCATTATCGGTTTACAAACAAATCAAAATAAAATGAAACAAAAAGATAAAAGTTGGCCATCTTTTGTACTAATTCTTATTTACTATTTTATCTTATTTCTTGTATAAACGCTTTCATAGAGATGCTCATGTTCATCTTTATTATTTCAATTTATTTTATTCCTTATTTTATTTTATTTGCTGTATAATCTCACCTTAATGTCTCCAAGGTGGCTTCTTAATATGGCGACTTCTGTAGAAAGTTGGTTAAATCAGTACCACACTTAACGTCCCTCCCTTTTCTTATACCTCGTTGAGTGCGCCAAAAAAA